>JAJOZX010016144.1:0-10000 GCA_023014485.1 Bathynomus jamesi
TTTATTATATATATATATATATGTGTTGTGTGTGTGTGTGTGTGTGCACGAGTTGTTCATTCGTTTATTATATATATATACAAGCGTATCCTTCTCAGTTACTCGTGATTTAGCATGAATTGCGATATTAATAATAAATAATAAAAATAGGAATTATGTAATAATTGAATTATTTTAGTTGTGTAAAGATAGTGTTTTTAAATTCTAATTATTTATTTAATAAACAGAATTTATTTAAAGTAAATTGTTGGATTTAAGGAGAAGATTCATCTGTTGTGGTAACTAATTAAAATAAATGGCAGTACCTGACAACTATCATCATATAAATATATGGTGGTATTTAGCAACCAAATGGATGAATAATATATGAAATAATTTAATAAATATTGCTATGTGGCAACTCAGTCTTCTAGGCTGATTAATACATGCATTAATTAAATATATAGCACAAACTGGCAACTCAGCCTTTATTGGCTGATGAATTAAATACATGGCGCTATCTGGCAACTCAGCCAACTGGCGGATTAGAGGTCTATAAAAGAGCGGGAGGCGGACTACGGAATCATACAAGCTCGGCTCCCAGCCGAGCAAAGATTTCTGGTCCTTTCTCTTTCTGGTCCTTTCTCTTTCTGGCCCTTTCTCTTTCTGGCCCTTTGGGTGATGAGGAAACCCCTTCCTTCCCATAGAGGCCTCTTAGGTTAGGTATGCCCCTTTGGGGGGAATAGCTTCGGGGAGAACTCCGCCTCCAAGTTGCATGCCCCTTGCAATCCCATTTTTGGGTTGGCAACAAAGATTGGCTCTCTCTTTCTTTCTTTCTGCCCCTTTTCGGGGAATAGCTTGGGGGAGAACTCCGTCTCCAAGTTGCATGCCCCTTGCAATCCCATTTTGGGGTTGGCAACAAAGGTCTGTACTATCTCTCTCTGCCCCTTTGCGGTTAAATTTTTTTTTCAACAAAGGGGGTGGGGGGTTGGCACTCTTGCAACATTACGTAACATTTCTGCACTCTGGCATTTTGAGACCATACTACTGTAACCTAACTGTAATACAATATTTATTACATACTTTGCCTAAAAACCATTCGGCAATGTATAGAATGCCTAGGTATTGTATCGAATACCTGAATTTCATACAGTGCCTGTAACATACAGGGTGTACATAAAGTCAGGATCTATTTTTGTGAAGCACTTGGAAATTATATGGAATTCAATCATAAAATGATAAAGTGGTAACATTTATTAAATAATTAAGAGTAGGATTCGACGTGACGCCCATCAGTATCCCTGCACAGCTCAAATCGTTCCGCAGCATTTCTAAACACATTCTGGAGCATTTGCGGGGTTATGTTATCTGCAGCAGTTCGTATACGTGTACGTAAGTTTTCAAGACTCGTAATCTTCGTCTGATAGACGTGCGATTGATAAAGCCCCATGCAAAGAAATCTAAAGGGGTTAAATCTGGTGATCTCGCTGGCCAAGGTCTGTTGCTTTCGCGTCCGATCCAGCGATTTGGAAAACGTCCATTTAGATAATCCTGAACAATTTGGCATAGTGACAAGGAGCACCATCATGTTGATAGACGACGGTACTAACAATCCTATCCCCGTCGTCTATCAACATGATGGTGCTCCTTGTCACTATGCCAAAATTGTTCAGGATTATCTAAATGGACGTTTTCCAAATCGCTGGATCGGACGCGAAAGCAACAGACCTTGGCCAGCGAGATCACCAGATTTAACCCCTTTAGATTTCTTTGCATGGGGCTTTATCAAATCGCACGTCTATCAGACGAAGATTACGAGTCTTGAAAACTTACGTACACGTATACGAACTGCTGCAGATAACATAACCCCGCAAATACTCCAGAATGTGTTTAGAAATGCTGCGGAACGATTTGAGCTGTGCAGGGATACTGATGGGCGTCACGTCGAATCCTACTCTTAATTATTTAATAAATGTTACCACTTTATCATTTTATGATTGAAATCCATATAATTTCCAAGTGCTTCACAAAAATAGATCCTGACTTTACGTACACCCTGTATAATAAAAATATTTACAATTTCAGAAAGAAACTTCAAGGATGACTTTAAAATAACTTATTTAGATATAATTTGATCTTATCCCCTACAAGTTAAAGATATAGTAAGTATTTAGTTGAAATATGTTTAAGGTGAATTTTGAATATTTCATATAAGTGGGTACGTGATATATACGTAATACTTATATTACGTGGTATACGTGATACCCAAGTGATATACACATACCCACTTATATGTAATATTAAAAATTCATCGTAAAAGTATTTCAACTAAATATTTACTATCTCTTTAACTTCTAAGGGCTTAGATTAAATTATATCTACATAAGTTAATTTAAAGTCATCCTTGAATTTCCTTTTCTTTGATACGTCTGTTTCACAAACATGAATCATAATATCAGATATTTACTATTAAATTTTTCTTTTTAAATTTATTCAAGTGTATTTTTTTTATCTAATCTTAAGTTTTAAAACATAAATGATTAAGTTAAATATTTTAACAATTATTTTTAATGCTTCATAAGAACATATATGATAACGTCTATGGTGCATTTTTACTACGATCTTAAGTAGAAACCTTATATATTTATTAGTTTAGTTAAATTTAGGCAAGATAGACTTCATGAAGCAGCACGACAAGCTACCAAGCCAGCATCACAGAAAACAAAGACTTCCCGTAACTATACCTAAAAATGTTATCTTATTCTCTCTCAAATCACTCAAAAAAAGAAGTTTTGAAGCCCATTTCTTCTATCTAAAGAAGTTATGTATCATTAAAAGAAGTTATTATATCATCTGACAAGAAGTTTTGATACCCAAAAGAAGGAAAACTTCCCTTATAGAATGCACCCTCAAAAAGAAGTTATAAATTCTAAATTTAGAAGATTTTATTTTGAGTGTATGTGATTCAGGCACATGACCCATTCTACTTGATGGATGACAATAGCCGTTACATAGGAGCGGAGTTGTAATGGCATGGTTGGAAGTCCTCCAGAAACAATACGACTTCATATGCCAGCAAAATAACCAGATCTAATCCTATAGAAAAACTGTGGAGAGAATGGGACCCTCTAAATTAAAGGAATGCAGGAACATTTAACGCTCATGTTGAGGAGATTCGGGAAGGGCTTCGAACTCCGCAATGATGTGCTAAAACAATCTCGATGGATAAATTGGTGATTGGCGTAACTGATGCGAGAGGAATACACACGAAATACTAATGTTCTTTTGATTACATATACATGTTTTCTGTAAAATTTAGTCTGTGGGATCGCCTCGACACTTAAGAGTGAAGCAAAATTAGCTTGCTAATCGGTGTATTACAAAAGCGGTTAAATAAATTGTATCTGCTTTCGATGTAACTGTTTCCTACTTATCATTAAAGAGAGAATTATATCGATAACCAACAACTTTTGTATCTAAAAGGCAAACCTGAGGTTTTCCACGCACACATACACACACACACATACACACACATATATATATATATCGAACTTCATGCATCTACTTGGGTGGGGTTTGAGGAGTTTCATGTTTCCCCACCCACCCCTCTTCCCCCAAAACGTCGATTCTGATAGACACATCACAAACTTATTAACCCACTAGTGCCTGGAGGTCTTTTCCGAAACTGAATAAAATCGTCTGGCACAACAAAATCAGTAAAGTGACACTGAGCGCTAATGGGTTAATATATATATATATATATATATATATATATATATATATATATATATGACTGGACACGATTTCTTGTAACGTTTGTACAGTCGGGAAAAAGATTTCCTGAACACTTGCTTTCAATAAAGTATAAGGTGGCAGTTACTTATTATTTACACGGTAAACATTGTAGAAAACTATGAAAGGATTTCGAAGATGTAAGAGGTAATTTGATTGGTTGTGTGACTAAACTTAATTAATTAATGATATTGGAGTTTTAATTTACTCCACTGAAATTTTTCTTTTGATTTCCTTTACCCAATTAATTAACTGAACATTGAGACTAAATTATCTTTAATTAAAGCATACATTTATTTATTTATTGATTTTTGTTTTTTTTGTAATAAAAATGTGGGAAACTTTGAAGAACATTTACGACGAATAAAACTAAACAGTGTGAATATTGTGAATATATAGGTTGTTAAACTCATTCGCAACGACGAAGCCCACAAATATAGTAAAAATTCGGTTTTTTTTATGAAGAACGGAAGGGCCAAAGGCGAATGCCCGCAAAAACGCCCCTCCCATAGAGGAAGAAGAGGGCCAAAATCAAGGTCCAAGGCTTTCGAGATGCCTGGACACTTTGCGTCTTAAATATTGGAGGTCACAGACAGGAGGGAAAGATGAATTGAGGAAGATTGTTCTAGAGTTCACCGATTAAGTAGATGAAATATTGAAAATACCGATTAACCATTGGGTTAGAGAATTGGACAGAAAAGGAATGAAAATGTGTAGAAAGTCTGGTAATGCGTGCTCTCCTTAAAGGAGTAGGCATGCAGTTAGAGGGTTCAGAACAGCACTGTCCGTTATAATAGCGATAGTAAAGAGTGAAGCAACATTGAGGTGAAGAAAGCAGGATTGAAGACAGTCAGTAAGAGGTGGGGAATTAATGAGACGAAAAGCCTTTGATTCCACCCGGCCAAATAGGGCTGCTGTGTGGGTTGAGCCACCCCAGGCATTAGAAGCGTACTCCATACAGGGGCGGATAAGACTCCTGTAGAGAGACAGCAACTGAGTGAGGGTGAACAAACTGCGGAGCCGTTACAACACACCTAACCTCTTAGAATCTGCTTTGGAAAGAGAGTATATATGATCTTTCAAGGAAAGATAAGAGCCCTGAGGAACACTACTATTAATAACTTTTGGAGAAGAACAGTGGCCATCTAGATTTCTGGTCGGCCAGAAGGGAAATCAAAGATGAAGGTACAGATAGAAGGATAGAAACCGAAGGAGGGCAGTTTGGAAATTAAAGATTTGCGCCAGACTCTGTCAAAAGCTTTTGATATGTTTAACGCACTAGGTTATGAAATACAATTTATCTAAGATAAGAATATCATTCTCTGAATACGTTTTCGCTCCTAAACTACATTAGTTTAGTTGGATTTCTAATTTGGAAGCGTAAACACACAATTATCTGTAAATGAATTCCGACTATCGTTAAAAACTTATACTATGCAGGTGAGAAGAATGCTGATATGTCACCAACATCAACAGCAAGAGAGTCGGGAATTTCGTGAGCAGCGGTATATACTGTAAATGGATTGCGAGATGGGAAGTAGGAGGTAACATGCAAGACAAGCATACAGAGGGTTGAGAAAATTAAATAAACACCTTCAGTTTTTCCATATTTTTTATTTCATACTAAAAGTCAATAAATAAGAACAGATTTTTTGAATGAATATATTTAGAATCGTGTTTCTTTCCCCATTCCATTATGTAAAGCTGACACGTTCTGGAATTCCATTCCATGTGTGAAACTCCAACACGTCATTTTTTTTGGTGGGGAGGGGTGTGTGGGGGTGGTAATGAAGGTGTAGGGTTGTGGGGGTGGTGTGGAAGATGTTGGGGTGGTGTGGGGATGGTGTGGTGTATGTGGGGAGATAGGGTGAGTGTGGAAGGTGTGCGGATGGTGTGGGGCATGTGAGAAACTTCAACCCGTTATTTTACGGTGAGTCCCACTAGCTGAAATTTGAAGGTGTATGAACTACATAAGAAAGTGCACTTGGCTTCCGAGCATATGTTTTATTGTTGAATCATGAAGCAGCTCTTTTAGTTTCATGTGAAAAACTCTTGTAACAATATTTGGCCTATATTCTGGTCTTTCATAAGTGACAATGCTTTCAGCGATTTCAATCCATCTTGGATTGCGAGTGAATGTAATAAATAGATCCGGCTCTCCGAATTTTCTTACAATTGCCATAACGTCTTCATAATTCTGCTGCATTGTTCTCGGGTTGCCTTCATAAAGATTCTAATTTGACCGCACATGTTTTATATTTATATACGTAAGCCTGTTTTTACACATGGACACCTTTATGTAGCTTTTTCTAGAGTGACAAGTTTTGAGTCTGTTAAAGTGGTTGGTAAAAGAATAAGTAGAAATGCTGTATTTAAAGAAGTAATATTGCAATAAAGATACTCATTTGACAGCAAATATTTTGCGGGTCTGCTAGTTTGTAAATATAACGTAGTTGCTACCTATTCATAATTAAAAGTGTTGAGAGGAAATTCCTTTCCCGGCTATACAATTATTAATTAATATGTATCGTGCGTCATATGAAATTAAATTCTGAGGCTGGATAATAGCTTCTCGTTACTTTAGGAATAAATAATGAGCTAGTTTCATATGTAAATAAATAAATAAATAAATAAATGAAAAATTACCAAATTCAATTTATATCTTAAGAGGCTATCATATATATATATATATATTTGTGTGTGTGTGTGTGTGTGTGTGTGTGTAAACAGAAGCCGTGATGACGTTATTAAGCGTAAAAATTGAAAATTTTTGGAGTATATACACAATAATTTGTTCTGTCTTCGTTGAGTCGACACCACTGACGAGTGGGTGACGTTGTGACCCATAAAAACGGCAACTTCGGAGTCGGGGTTTTGAATCCCAGGTCATGTTGTAAGTTATAGTGCCCACTCACTAAATGCAGAAAGGCTTTGGTTATTATTAGTGGCCATAAACTTATCATTTGTTATTTCAATAAATGTACTAAATTCACGGGTTTACGGTTGGGGTATTTGGTTCAGTGAATCAAGTTTGTTGTAAATAATTAATCAGTGAGAAAGGCCAGAAACTGACACAACGCTTAAGCCAACTAGTGCGACCCATTGAGCTAACCCCTTAATTATTATTATCAGCATCATCATCATCATCAGCATCATCTTTCAAATGCAAAGTGTTCAGGACTCTCGAAAACCTTGGATCTTGAATTTGACTCTCTTCTTCTTCTATGGAAGAAGCGTTTATGTGACCCCCTTGGCCCCTCCTTCCTGCATAAAAAAAATGAATGACAGTTGGTATAATTCGTTCTCTGGTGAATCCTTCTTTTCTGCAAAATCATCATTTCTTCCAACATCGCAGTAAAATAAATTTAATTGATGGCTTAAGATAAATCCCTCTTCATATTAAAACCTGAAAATATATTAATTTTATTTATTTTAAAAAATTTGATTTGATTTTACTAATTATTATGCCAGAATTAAACGAACACGGAAATTATTTGCTCAACATTTTAATAATATCTTTCGTTCGTTGTAACAACTTTCTGTTGAAACAACACAATATATTTTTTATATATTACGACTGAAATTAATAGTTATATCGTAATATTATATCGATGTTGAGTTATTGGAAATTATTATTGGAAAAAGAGAAGAAAAGTAAAAATTTGCTCGAATATATATTTTTTTATTAACGTAAGATTTAAAAATGCGTTACATAATAACTGATTTTAAATATTCAGCCATAATTCAAATATCGAAGTTCTATAGTTAGTCTGTAATGAAAAAAATAACATTAACCTTTGTGCTAATAATTATTAATATATTTTTTACCAAATTTCAGTTAAAATGAAAATGACATTAAAAGAAAAAAGTTTCTGGAAAATAAGATTTGAGTATGCGAATTAAATGTATGGAAAATATGTGTGTGTGTGTGTGTGTGTGTGTGTGTGTGTGTAAAAATGAATACTGAATAATTTCTACATTCATATAATTCTTATATTCATTCATATAATTCTTATGTTCATTCGTATAATTCGTATATTTATATAATCTTTATATTCTTATGTATATTTATATTCATATATTCATTTTGACACATAGAGTCCAAAGTCGCTTAACGCTGACACGAATTTGGATAAAAAAAATTATTTGCTTTCTATTTTATTTCCGCTGAATAATTGGTGAATTATTTATTTTTAAATTACTTAATAATTTTTTTAGATTTAGCTTAATAATGTAATCTTCTTAAATTCTGCAATGCTCATTTCTTGTATACATTCTCTCATCGTTGTAAAAGCTGAAGTCATGTCCTGGTTAACGTTTAATTTTAAATCTTAAGCATTTAATTTTTGCTCATACGCAGGTTTAATTGTAATTCATAATAAAAAGCATATTTCATTTTCCAATTTTAGTTAACTCGGCAGATCATGATAACATCAGATCTGTCAAATGTGCGGTTTAAAAATAAAAATATGACTTCCTCTTCAAATCTTGCTTCTCAGTCTAGACATTGCTACAGCTAAACTCTTTACCTTGTTTTAAAATATTTGCAAAATAAATCAACCTATTGAGACAGATCAGCATTAAATAATAATGATGTCAGTAAAAATTCCAGTATATAAGCCCATAAAATTTTTCCAATGTTCATTCTGATTTTAACTGATCTGACTTAGAGGCTGAGCATTACCTGTAACATTTTAGCAGTAAACTACTGTAAGAGAATACCTTTGTCTTCTCCTTTGAGCCTTGCTCTCTTCAGAGAACTTAGTTTTAAATAGAGAAAAATAATTTTCCGATACGTTATAAGAAGAATCGGGGAACCTTCAGAGAATTTAGTCAGCCTCACAGAATCCTTCGATCCACTACAAGAAGAAATCGGAGAGTAGTATAAGAGAAACTTCTGCGATTCCCTATACGGTACCAGATACTCCAGAGTAACAAATCCGTTGCTACCACCTAGCCAGAACCCCCGTCAACTTCGAACCGCCCAAGGCCATAGACGGAGGGGTTAACATATATAATACGGACCACCGAAAATGCCCAATGCCCTAAGGCCGGTCACACACAGGATCGTCTTGCGACTGACGACTAACGACTTGAGTCGTCACGACCCAAGTCATAGTCATGAGTCGCAAGACGATCCTGTGTGCGGCCGGCCTAACTCCTTTGTTAGTATTTCCAGCTTCATCGGAAACCGAACCTCCGACTTCAGTGCCTTCACTTCGCTTATATGAAAATGGTTTTACCGACTGAGCTGCGACGATGGAGAAAAATATAATACTTTATTACACTAACGAAATACATGGTCAACTGCAATTTCCCAACTAATCTAAATGGATAATCCGACCATGTTACGTTCGCACTAACTACATATGACCTTCACCACAAAACCAAGCTCAGTTAGTGGCATCATCGCATGGATGAATTAACGCATTAGTTGATTGACATGTACTATGTAAAAGCTGCGACTAGTAATTCCGGCTTCTAAGCCTCTAAAGAGGATAGCTGTTGTTTGAGGCGGAAATTATCACTATGATTTGTAATTAGCAGTTTCAGTAAGTTCTTTGACCGATTGTTTTTAAGTATTAACAAGAAAAGATTTTTTTTTTTGTTTATACAATGAAAATAAAACTTTCTAAATTTAGAACTTATAACTTCTTTTTGAGGGTGCATGCTATAGGGAAGTTTTTCCTTCTTTTGGTTACCAAAGCTTCTTGTCAAATGATACAATAACTTCTTTAGATAGAAGAAATGGTATTCAAAACTTCTTTTTTGAGTGATTTGAGGCAATAGAAGATAATATTTCTATGTATAGAGAAGGTGGCAGGAAGTCTTTGTTTTCTGTATGTTAAAATATAATTTGGTAGTTACCCGTTCAAAATACAAACATTTGCTTTTGAACAAAACGGATCAAGCATTTGAATTTGGAGTTTCAAGTTACTACAGTATATACTCAAGTTAACTAAATGCCTCTGTCAACTATCTATATTCTATAATAATCCTCAGAATGACATATGCATTGGCGCTCTACTAACAAATTTTTAAATTTTGGTTTACTTCAGCTGTAGAAAGCATAAAAAAACAGAATATTCACGATCTCTACACATTTCATCGATGGATAATTTCATGTACAATCGACTCAACCTAACCTGACCTAACTTAATCTAACACCCCTAAAAAAACTTGTCGATAGAATGTTTTTTTCTGCGATGTATCGTTAAGCCAAATATTT
>JAJOZX010016144.1:12500-53793 GCA_023014485.1 Bathynomus jamesi
TATATATCCAGAGAGAGAATAAAAGTTAACTTCACTGCAATTGATTAGAACTGTCATGACTTTTCCTTTCAAATAAAAAGAAAATGGAAGGGAAAAAAGTCTTAATGTGCGAACCTTATAGCCAGATGGACTCGAACCCGCGCCGTCGCGAGGTTTCAGAGACGGTGCTCCTACCCATGACGCAAGTTAATCCGGAACTTCCGTAAAAAATCTTTCAAGCGAGGACAAAAATTACGCTGTTTGGCAGTGTTCCTTTCAACTCCTTCTCCCTTCTCCTTCACAACATCTAAGATAATATGACGGAAGGGACCTACAGCTTTACGTGAGAATCTGAACCAAGCGTCGCTACATAATCTGGACGCAGAGCACGGTCCACCATCCAACTACTATCCAGACCCAATGTCGATTAACTTCGCAGATCGACTGGAATCGGTGTAATGACATTGGCTACGACGTTGCCCTCTCATTTATAAAGCTTATAAATACGGTTATTGTGCTCAAAAAGCAATTAATGACGAGAAAATGAAGTAGGAACTCATTACTTAAAGTCTGACTCAGTCATGCAATAGATTTAAACCTGCGATAAGAAACTACTCTACTTTTCCTCAAAGGTGATATGATCCCTAAGCTACATCCAGAGATTCAGAGATCCAGATTCGGGCCCTTTATAAATGGGTGGCGTGAGGCTTCATGGGAAATGATGACGTGGGACTCGCTTAACAAAGAAATGTAGAAACAATGTGTTGGGAACCCTGTGGAGCTCCCACTACATGTGGTTCACGCAGGTCTCTCCGCGTTCGTTGGGATTTGTTTGAAATTTGGGTCTCTAGCTAATTTTTAGCTAAATTTTTATCACCTTTACGTAATGGGAGCACCTGTGGCCCCAACACACGGAGTCCCCGATCAGTTACTTGGACTGCACCTAAGCGGATCTGGCATTGCTAACCTCTTATAATTTCTACACTGTACACAAGCCGTTCACGTATACGCAAGGAAAAATACCTCGTTACAGCATGGAAATGCGTAGTTTATGATTTGTCACCCAATCCAAATCCAATCATGCGAGGATTCCATTTAACCATTTACTTCTATTGCTTTTTCGTCCCTTGGAAAGAAAATCAGCGAAAATCTCATTGCTTCGAAGCCGATTTGTTATAGACAATTAGGTATTATTTACGCTATTAATTATGTCAGTATGTAAAGTTAATAATTTCAAAATACTTACAGTGTAATAAGAATTCCATATATGTGCATGCACTATAAACTAACATATTACTATATGTCTCGCTTTTAGAAATCTTAGTATCCTAGTATGTGTGTGTGTGTGTGTGTGTGTGTGTGTGCGTGTGTGTGTGTGTGTGTGTGTGTGTGTGTGTGTAACATCTTAAACATATATGTATATGCAATATAAACAGTATATATAATGCTATTTATTTATGTCCTTGAAGCAATTATAATTCTATATATTACAAGTACGTAGAAAACACATATCGTCCTTCTAATTCTGTTTATAAATATTTTTTTTTGATATGAAGCCTCACATCTTCACAAGGAATCTTTCCAAAATAATTTAATCGAAATATTTGCCTATCTCCAACTTGAAACGTGTCAAAAAATGGCAGTCAATTAGAGAATTTTATTGTCCGTTATACGCTCTAGATTTACGGTAAGAGGCCTGTAAAGCCTGGATAAGGAGCCACGCGACACCATAATTTAAATTTACTGAAACTTCATTATATCAAGTAATGAATCGGTCTATAAATATAAAGACCCTCCTAATTAGCCATAATAATTCTACATTAATGAGATCTTCGGTATATACTCTGTCAAGAGTTTACCGCAAACACGAGGAAAGCATGAGAATGCTTTCCCGCGCTATTCCTCTGATATATGCCGAGATCAAAGAAGGGAGGTCGGAAAATAAGGTGCAAACATTTAGGAAATGCTTTAGTGCGGAGAAACCTTAATAACAACATTAATTAGATCGAATATGATAATGGTATACAGCAGTTTTGTAATGTCTTCTAAATATAGGAGCTTCCATTGGTTGTAGACATGTTTCTATAACTTTCTTGTGATCATCATCAATTTTCAAATTATATGGAGAGAGAGAGAGTTACAAGGAGTTACAAGGAAAAGAAGTACCTCAAAAGGCCTTGCGGCCCATACCGAGGAGGTACCAATGGCAACGGGTGCCAGGGAAAATTTTCTACACCCTCAAATAGTGTGCAAGTTTTGGTCTAACCTTTTCTTGAAGTGATCCACAGAGGAACTGTTCACAACTTCTGAAGGTAACCTGTTCCACGTGTCACAGATCTTATACGTAAAGTAATTCCCACACACACTAGTCCTAAACCGTTTCAAATCCAACTTCCAACCATTGTTGCGAGTTGGGTTATCATTTAAACTAAACATACTTCTAAAATCGACATCATTGAACCCGCGTAAGAGCTTGAAAACCTCGATCAGTTGACCGCGCAGCCTCCGAGTTTCCAGCGAGAACAAGTTCAGGGCGCGTAACCGTCGATTGTAGCCCATATGCCTAACGGAAGGGATTAACTTTGTGGCCCTCGCCTGCACTCGCCAGTCTCTCAATATCTTTCCTGAGGGTGGGCGACCAGAACTGCACAACATACTCCAGGTGCGGCCGAACCAGGGAATTGTACAGAGAGAGCATAATCTCCTTGTTCCAAAACTGAAATTGCCTCCTGATATAACCCAACAGCTTCTGGGCTTTCTTTTCCACCTCTACGCACTGTTTGGTAAACTTAAGGTCGCTGCTAATTAGCACACCCAAGTCCTTTTCCAAATCAGTCGCCTCGATATTACTCCCCAACATCGAGTAGTCCGACTTGGGATTGGCGTAGCCAATGTGCATCACCTTGCATTTACTCAAGTTAAACGGCATTTGCCATTTTTCGGACCACTCTCCTATCCTACGTAGGTTCGCACGCAGTTGCTCGATCGCCTCCGGCGTCCCAACATTGGCCCCAAGCTTGGTGTCATCAGCGAATTTGGCGATCCTACTGACGATGCCACCGTCTATATCATTTATGTAAATGATAAACAACAGTGGCCCCAAAACGGAACCCTGAGGAACCCCGCTAGTGACCGAGGCCCAACCCGAACTAGCCCCTTTAATCACAACCCTCTGCAGCCTATTCTTCAGCCAGTTTTCAATCCACCTACCTACTTCCCCACCGATACCCAGCGCGCGCATTTTCGCCATTAGTCGGCGGAGAGAGAGAGAGAGAGAGAGAGAGAGAGAGAGAGAGAGCAGAAGAATTAAATGTATTGTATTCAACCTCCTTTTATTTAGAAGTAAAGTCATGCAAAAGTATTAAGACCGTATATATATGTTACACGCAGACCGGACATGGAACAAAGAACTCTTCTGGGGAAATTAAATCTACTATAGTAATGGTAAATGGTAAATTTACCATTACTACTTGGACTATAATGGATTTAATTTTCCCAGAAGAGTTCTTGTTCCATGCACGGTCTGTGTGTAACATAAAAGTTTCTCAGGGAAGCATGCTGAGTTGTATTTTATATATATATATATATATATATATATTATATATATATATATATATATATATATTATATATATATACACAAGTAAGGTAAGTAATTCAAACAGCACAATGGGATTTCTTATTTTAGAAGTAAAAGAACAACCTAATCAGTGTGAATGTGCACAGACCAACCAAACACCACAAAAGGTGAATTCCAATTCGCTATAAATAAAATAGAGGACATGTTAAAATCACTTCAAACCTCAGCATCAAATATTTTAATTTGTGGAGATTTTAATTTTCCATTCGTAACATGGACGAATGACGAAGTTATATACGTGTATTGAGAAGTTCCAGGGTAACATTATTAAAGATGATAGAACCCAGTTAACAATGCTATTAGATACTATGGAACATTTGTGAAATGAATAGAAAATATAACGTTTTGGATTTAAGTTTGACAAATAACAATGACATAATTATAAATAAAAATACAACGCACACAAACTTCTCCAACCATAACTTAATCGATACAAATAAAGTTAGTAACTAGGAGACCTAAAATGCATCCCAGAGAGTCAGTATAAATATTTGAAGGTTTAAATATGATTTCACAGAAATTAGATGGGGGAAGTGTAAATGAAGATTTAAAGAAAGCAAATTGAGAATTGCTTTTTCAGGAGAAGATTCGAGAAAAAATCTATAACAGAAAGCGAAACTAAAGTCATTGCTGAAACATGTTCCGAAGAGACAAAAAGAAAACGTAGCAGATAAAGAGAAAAATCAGAACACTATTTAGACAATGGAAAAAACTAAAAAATCTCCACGGATGCAGCGCTGAAGCAAGGAGACTCAAACTAGAGAAAAATTATGCGAAATAGAAATGGCCCTGAAACAAGCATTCATTCACAAAACAAACGAGAAGAAACACAAGGTAGCAGAAAACAAAAAAATAAAATAAAATAATACTTTTACAAGTTTGCGAAAAGAAAAATACAATGTAAAGAGAGTATTGGCCCATTAAAAGATGGGGGTAGACAGAATATACAAATGACCCAGAAAAAATAATTGAACTGCTTATAGGGTTGCCAGGTGTCCGGTATTGAACTGGACAGTCCGGTATTTGCGCTCTCGGTCCGGTTAAAAAAATCAAAGAATACCGGACACGTAAAAGTAAACCACGTCTTTACGTCTTTGCTTTTTTATTTTTGTCTTAATAGGTGTAGCTTTAATAGATCTACTTTTTTGGGTTATCCATAATTTTTTTTTTAAAGTCAATAATTATTTTACATATTTTTCTATTGCGATCTGATAAAGAATTGGATACTTTGACAGCGCTGTATTGGATGGAATTTTGTGCATGTTATGTAATTTTGTTCGAATAAAGTTAAATATAGATAAAGTTGATTTCTTTTCATCTAATATACTTGAGCTAAAATGTGCCTGTGTGTATGTGTGTCCGCTTTTTTCGGAACCGTGCACAGCCTAAACGACACATCAGAAAATTCTGCAACCACAACCAACTGATAGCCCATGAGCTGATGATGTGCTCTGTCAAGTTCCCGGTCCTAGGTCACGGTTACTGGGTCCGAAGGCCCCAGCACCGCGATAAAAACTACAGAAAAGAACGCAGCCGTGAAAATCTTGAGCTTCACATTTATACTGTGATATATATATTGCTACCCGCCCTCGGCGGGTAGCAGTATAATGGGGAGAGAGGGTGGGGTAATTGAGGGAGTTGGGGTGGGGGTAATGGGGAGAGGGGTGGGGGTAATGGCTTTTTTACTTTTGTGTGTGGGGTTAATGGGAGAGTGGGGTTGGGAGGGTAATGGAGTAGAGGGGTGGGGGTAATGGGGGGTAATGGCGTTTTTTAAAATTTTGTAGCTTAGCCACTTCTTCCTATGAGGGCCTCATATAATATAATAAAAAAAAAAATACATGAAAAAGTGAAAAAAAAATGTCTTTTCTCTTTACATTTGTAAAGGACTCACAATTTAATTGGGATATTAAGCTCCATTCTTCATCGATTTGCAGTTATGATTCATTACAATTTTTGTAATTATATTATTTTATAAAGTATGACAAAAAATAAACGATAAAGACTCCAAGTGAACCATTTTCCGATATGTTAGAGGGGAAAAAGCATTCCATCATATTATAGTATTCAACAAACGCAATACTGTCTTATTTGTGGATCATAAAAAATTGATGTATATTTAAACGACGGTGCTTCTAATTGTACCATCCAGTGATATGCCATATATATGAGATAGATTGATATGCCATACTTTGTCGCTTAGCCACTTCTTCCTATGAGGGCTTCATATAATATAATTTTAAATCTACAACCAATAAAAAAATTAAGTAGTGAAAAAAAAAATCTGGAGGGCGATAGCGAGCTACCGCTTGTTAATACCTTAATGTTTTCAATGTTATTTGTAAATCAGTTGCAATATTATTTTCTGGTTAAAGTGCTATTTATCCATATAATTAACTGATTTTATAAAGCATCTAATGAACCGATTTGCAAGTAATGAAGAAACTGCATTTTTATTTTTTACACCCCCGACCCCCGGCTGCTGGTGTCCGGTATTTTTGTGGATGACATCTGGCAACCCTAACTGCTTATGGAACAATTTAACTCTGTGCTCGGCACCCATTAGTCTGAGAAGAAAGGAAATCCAGAGGAACTCTTTAAAATACTTATCAGCCAAGAACAAGTTCGAACACGAATCTATTAGTGGATTTAGAGTTCTTGGAAGTAGACGCAATTAAGGCTCTATCACAAATACGAGAAAATTCAGCACCAGGGCCAGACACGTAGGGTGCTATGTTTCTGAAGAAATGTAAAGAGAGTATTGCCAAGCCACTATACATATTATGAATAAAATCACTTGACACAGGACAAATTCCACTTCTATTAAAGAACGCGAGCATTGCTCCCTTATTCAAAGGAGGTAACAGAGGAATGCCAGCTAGTAGCTCTCACCTCTTACCTTATAAAATGCTTCGAACATGTAATTAGAGTCAAAATTGTTTCCCACTTATAAATGGGTCCGGCAATGACAAAATAAAAGGGCTAGAGCGGCCAAAGTGCAACACCTACCCACGGGACCTCTGGTAATCACACTATTAATGCATTTCACCCAGTAGCGATGGCGAACGTACAATACAGACCCAACAACATCGGCCCTTTGCGTAAACTGTGCAAAAAACTATCGTTCTCATAGTAAGCATTGTACAGCATATCGGAACAATACTTTTTGCGCAGACTGTATATTTATATGTGTGTGTGTGTGTGGTGTGTGTGTGTGTGTGTGTGTGTGTGTGTGTATGTGTTGAATATTGGTAAAACCTTTAATTACATAATCGTGGATTTTCTCAAATGACATCTATAAAAACAGCCTATCCTTTTAAATCTCCCAACTTACGCAAACCCCTTTACCCTATAAGACTATAAAAGGATGTAATCTGACGAGAGTATGGACTTGAGGAATTAAAAGGAAATAAGAAGAGGGACAAGACGAGGGGAAAACTGAGAGGGAGAACTCGACTTTCCTCGATTTCCCTCACTAGCTTTACTACTTCGCTGCTTCTCATCAAAAACGTTAGAAAAAGTCAAACCATATATAACTGATGATTAATCAATCATCAATGGTTATATTTTATTAAAAAAACAACTGCAACATTGAGTAATTTCTACCCTTGAGTAAAATAATTTCGCAAAACCTGAGAGAAACTCTAGAGGTTATGACTATCCTGGAAACTGAAAAAAACAAAAAGAAATTAAAAAAATATCTTTAGTTTCCATTATTATATAATAAATGGTGACAGCGTGAGCCTTCAACAACTTCTCTTTCTACAAGTCGATCATTCATCCTGCTTGTTTTAAAGGAGTAGAGATTATGTATTCATCGGATTTATCATATGAAGATTGCTTCATGTACAGTATTCGTCAGACTCATCGCATGAAGATTCCTCACTGAAGAGATATTAACTTTTTATCATCGTATGAAGAACTACAAACTGGAGACCACATTCTCCAAATTCAAGATTGGAACCAATAGTTTTTACTAGCTCACCTACCATTTTACGAAGAAACGTCCGCGTCTTCCTCCAAATCCGAGATTGGAACCATCAGCGTCTACGAGGTCTACTTCGCGATTGCTCAACAGATCCTCATCTGCTCCAAACCAGTTACAAATACACATCTGTTCCAGACCAGCTACAAATCCAGGTAAGCAGTATTCCGCAGGACGAATCGTTTTCTGACTCTCCATAGCTACATATCTATTTTTAACAGTAACGTTCTCAAAGCAAACTCAAACAAAGATATATAAACAAAGATAAATAAATTCCTATGAATTTTTGTCCGTAATTTTCGCGAAGTTTTCACCCAGTGTTTTGCATTCATTTAAATCTAAAATCCATTTCCCTTACATCTGTTGATTAATTTTAGGAAATAAATTACTTACCTGTGAACGGATTGAAGATGTCTTCCAATTGTTCGACAGGTAGCGTTGATAATGCTATTGGTCATATTAAAAACAATAAAATACAAAAATGTGTCGTATGTAGTTGGTTTAACCATGCAGTTAATGACTGTCCTGTTAGGCCTGTTCAAAAATCAACTTTTTCTTATTTTCATAGGTTTCTGTACATTTTCCCATGCCTTTTGACCTGAAAAAGCCGAAAATCACAACTATTTTGACCTAGGATGTTGGGAAGCATTGCCGCATGGAGCTTTAAATTTTCTGCCTTGAAATCGGCCAAAGCGCCAATTCCGGGGTCCCTTGAATTATGTTTTGCACTTTAACTTTTGATCTAAACAAGATAGAGCAACAAATTAGGTATCAAATGAAAGAGCATAAAATTAATAAATAATAATAATAATAATAATAATAATAATAATAAATAATAATTAATAATAATAATAATAATAATAATAATTATCTATCATTTTTCAGGAAACAACAGAAACTCAATCAGAATCTAGAAAACCATCTACAAGTTACAACTTCACAATGGCATTAAGCAAGGAGCTGAGAGAGCTCTGTGGGCGCACAGTTGATATCTCAGAACCTCCACGTACTGTCCACAGGCAGGTGTCAACTGGGCTATCTACCAGATCTCTCACTGAAACTTTCCTGGTTGGATACCCTTCAGCTTTTATCAGTGGTTCCCAGCTTCCCACCAACAGACAGGCGTTCCAGTATTTCCTTAATCTTCAGAATTTACCGGAAAATGCAGGGAGGCCCATGGTTCAAGACCTTGCATATGAAACAGTTGAATCTATCATCCCATTCTGGCAGATGGCTGGGATCAAGACAATGACCAAGTACAACGCAATGAAGCTCTTCATGAAACTACATGAGAAACATCGTGCTCTGGTGAAAAGCAAAGGAAGAGCAAGTAACCCTGGAGAAAAAAGAGGAGCATTTGTGCTGGAATTAGACAGCCTGTTCGATATAGGAGCTCCAGATGCAATCCAGGAAATACAGAACAACAGACTGTTATCCAGAGAGAAGAAAGATGAGGATATCAGGTTCTACGAAGACCAAAAGACTGAGAGGAAAAGTCATATGTCTGGTCATGACAAGATTTTTGAGACAAGATCCCTGCAGCAAGCAGCGAGGAATGAAAGACTGCAGCATAGACAAGAACAAGGTAAAACTAATTACTTTGAACGTCACAAAAAGTTTTAAGTTTTACTCCATTGCAATATTTAGCATGTACTTAACAATTACTGTCTTAACATGTTGTACTATTTTACAGCTGCAGCAGAACAAGAGGCAGTTGTTCATGTGGATGACATTACCTGGGGTGACTCAACTGACAACGACGCTAACACAGAGGACATGGATTACCATCAGCCTCGTCCTGGATGTTCTCACCATCAAGACACTGTGACTAGTGTGACTTTGACGTTTCCAAGGAAGGTCATGGAATGTGATGTCATCTGCAATACAGCTGATCGAGTACGACGAAGACACTGTATCAAAGCTGGAAAGACTCAACACCTTCCTTGCGCTGTTCTACACTCCTGTATGGATGATGTCAATGTCTGCTGCAGATGCTCTCGTGAATGATCTAAGTCTAATCCAGGACATGTTGAAGTACAATAAAACTGACCCAGAGCTTGCTGATGCAGTACTTAATAATATGGAAAACCACAAATGGTACCTGACGCAGGAAGTCGTGCCATTTGTCCTGTTCAGCAGTAGATTGAGTGACACATTGAAGCACGACATTGCTGCCCAGTTACATGCCACTGAGAAGCCAGACAGCTTCAGAACAGGAAAGCCTCTATTCCAGAGAGTCACAGCTAAGACCACCCTGGTTGATCTCATTGGCCCAGAATCACATTTCCTGCTGGACACACTGAACATTGGATCCGAGTGGCTTCTGGAACCTGTCACGTCTTGGCCACAGAATGAGGACTACAGAAAAGCGTTGGACTATGTTAAGAATCTGAAAGCGGTGAATGACATTGCTGAACGTGGTGTCAAGATGATGAGCGACTTTGCAAATGTCATAACAACAGATGCCAAGCAAAGGGACTATCTCCTTCAAGCTGTGGAGTTCAACAGACGCCGCTTTGACAGCTTCAAGAAACAAACTCTCAACAACTGACTGTGTAAATGTCATTATGAAATTAATCATCATGTAATGCTTTCACTTCTTGATCGATTAGACTTGTGACAAAATGTTAATCTCAAATTTGTGTCATGAATAAGGCGCCTTGTCTGCCTTGAGTGTGAGAAAACGAATTTTGTGATATTTCTGAAATCTTTGTATGTACCAATGTGCCATTTCTTGTTCCAAGACTATCATAATTGTATAAGTTAGAAAGAGGATTAAAAACACTTTAATTTGGTGCCTATTTTGTTGCTCTATCTTGTTTAGATAAAAAGTTATAGTGCAAAACATGATTCAAGGGACCCCGGAACTGGTGCTTTTGGCCGATTTCAAGGCAGAAAACTTAAAGCTCTATGCGGCAATGCTTCCCAACAACCTAGGTCAAAATGGTTGTGATTTTCGGCCTTTTCAGATCAAAAAGCATAGAAAAAAGTACAGAAACCTATGAAAATAAGAAAAAGTTGATTTTTGAACAGGGCTACTGTCCTGTGCATGTCCAATATTTCCCAACAAATCTAGAGGCTGAGAAATTATTTAATGGTGTTAAAACAGAGGACGAGTATAGGGGTTTAATTTGGTTTTACAGGAAGTAGGAGCGAGTTGAGGAAGAGAGAGATAATGTTCAATAAAAGAGGAAAAAGAATGAGAGATACGATAATAGAAAGCAGTATAGAAGATATTGAGATGGAAGAAAGAACGATAGTAAATATTACAGGAATGATAGGAATAATACATTCTATGATAATCGATTAAGGGATGATAGATTTTATGAAAATCGATACAGGAATGCTAGATTTTACAATGATTATTATAATAAAAGCTGCAATGATTACGATAATGAAAGGTACAACCATAGTCGAAATTATTTGTACGAAAGGTCATATGCAGATAATGGACGCAATAGATATCGCAGAAGTGAATATTTGTATAAACAATCATTATTTAATGACTATAGATACTCTGATAGATACATTGACAGATATAATGTCACATACAATGATAAATATGGTGAATATGAGTGTTAAACAGGATATACGATATAGTTTACAGCTATGCAGCTACGGCCAAAAGAGTTCGAGCACTTTAAAATTTATTTGGAATGAGAGAACGGTATTAACGGGAATTACTTAACACCATTGATGTATTTTGAATACTGATAATGAATTTAGTAACCTTGTCAAGATTTGTGAATTTCCTCAAAAAGATTTGGTGTAATTATCGTTTGCTATACTAGATTTAGGGTCATACTTTTTTCACTTTTTACAGTTTCTTGGTAAGAATATTTAAACTACAAAATGGTATGAAATTCACTACATCAACAGCACATGATTACTCAAAAGCAGCATCCCCGTTTCATTTGATTTCATGAGCCAAACTTAAAATGTTCTAAGGTGGTGCAACCCTTTTGGCCAAAGCTATGTATACTATAATTAGTTTTCCTGGTGCTTCTCTTAAAGTCTATGCGGAAAATAAAAGAAGCCGTATAGATATAAATTTAATGTAATTTATACCTCACTGACAGTGACATTAGTCAAGGCACATAAAAAGATAAATAGATTCTAAGGTGTTTTAATTCTTTTAGTCATGCTGTAGTTTTCTATGAGTACCACCAAGCGTCACTTGTGGTCGACAAGAATTTTGATTGTGAAGAAAAATATTATGAAATTAATGCGAGTGATTTATTTTACAATGTATAAAAATATAAATGCTGAGAAATATGAAAATTATACTATTACGATTTTCTTGATTACACACCTACGCACGCTATATACAGGGTAGCACAAAAGTCAGGAACCATAGGCACATTTTATCAAATTATAATAAATGTTCGAATTGGTGGCTTTCCACTTGGAGACATTTTCTGACGCGTTGAATGCATAATGTTTGAACATTCCTTAACACATTGGTACTGATTTTGGCACAATCAGATGTGATTTTATCCTTTAGAGAACGTATGGTTCTGGGTCGATTAGCATAGACTACCGACTTGAGATGGCTTCACAAGAAAAAGTCAAGAGGCGTGAGCTCTGGAGACCTAGGTGGCCATTCGACGGGCCCTCGCCATCCGATCCACTTGCTTTGGAATGTTTCATCTAAAGAGCTCCGGACGATGGTTGCGAAATGTGGTGGTGCACCATCCTGCTGAAACCACATCTCCGCCCGTTCTGCCAATGGAATGTCGTCCAGTGTGGACATTAGAAATGTTTGCAGCATATGCAGATATGTTTCACCTGTTACATTGCCGTCGAAAAAGTACTAACCAATTAACCGATCCCCCCAGAACGCAGCCCACACCATAATTCGTGGATCGAATTGCACATGTCCTTCCTCCATCCAGTGGGGTTCTCATTGGCCCAATAGCGTGCATTATGCCTATTGACACGACCGCTGAGGTGAAATATCGCTTCGGCGCTGAACATGATCCTTCGTTGAAGCTGTCGATGTTGTACAAACCACTGGCAGAACTCTACACGACGGCCTGTGTCGTCACCGTGCAGTTCCTGAACGAGTTGGACTTTGGGGGTGGAAACGATTTGTTTAAGAATTCGTTGAATGATCTCCTGGAGACCCGTTTCCTGGGATAACTTTCTTAAGGACTTACGTGGGCTGTTTTCGAGGTGATTGAGTACCGTTAGTGATGTTGCTGCATCAGTTGAACTTTTTGGCCAGCCACTACGCGGCCGATCATGAACACTTCCCGTTTCTTTGAAGCGAGTGAACAGTTTTCCAACTGATGCCTGAACAACTGGCGGCCTCTCAGGGTGTTTGTCATTAAAAGCAGTAGCAACTGATCGATGTGTGTTACCACGCCTTGCACACATTAAAACTATCTCCACCCGTTCATCTATTGTCAATTTCTGTGCCATAGGTTCAACAACAAATCTGAAAAGAACAAAACACATATTAAAACAAATTATTAAAATGTGCCTATGGTTCCTGACTTTTGCGCCACCCTGTATGTAGCAACTCAGACAAGTGTGGAATGTTCTGTGTACTGCGCTGATCCTGATATATTTTTGCACCAACATAGTTTTCAAATTGTAAATGAAGAGATAAAAAGCAATCCTTGTGTGGACGAAAATAAAGATTACGAGATTTTTACTGAAATTGTAAGTGTTTTAGAAGAGAAAAGCAGTCCTATTGAGAATATAGATAATGTCCCTATAAAAATGCAATATCGTGACTTAACTACCAATTGTCGTAAAAATTGTTGTGATATCTTTAATTATTTGATTTCTTTATTCATTTCTATAAAAAAATGGTGACGATAGTGCCAGAAAAATATTTCTCTTTTTATCGTTTGTTTAGGACCCCAATATTGAACAAATCCAGTGGCCTGAATAAGATATCACTCGCAAAAGTAATACATGACACTGAATGCAAGTCGCAGTGTTTTCAACTCAAGGCGATATCTCATGCAAGTGGTGAAATTTGAAGGTGTGCGACTGCGTGTTCGCAAGTGCCTGGAGTCACAGTGCAAGTGCAGTGTTTGCAAATTTGAAATTTGGAAACTTGCAAAAGCGTGCCCGGACAAATTCCTTATGATAATTCCATGAGATGTATACAGTATATGTATATATGGATGTGTGTATAGATATGGCATAATTTAAATATAAAAATTTCAAGATGTAAACTTAGGTTTAATTTACAACATTTGGTGGTTAATGATCCACTGACGCATTATAAATGAATCATTTCCAACAACATAACTTCAGAAAACAAAGTTACACTCTTACTCTTACACTTTTATCCTCTTATTGAAATATTCACATTATAATTACCCTTATCTACCTAAATTATTTTCTACCACTAAGTTCTTATCTACCTAAATTCTTTTCTACTACTAAGTTCTTATCTACCTACTGTAAATTCGGTAAGATCAAAAGAGACGCATTTAAAAGGTTACATTCAGTTTTGAAATTTGGTTGAGGTACAGATGCATGTAGTAACCTTGGTTAATCTTGTCTTGCTTCCGCCCGAATTGTTCATTCTGATGAACGTCAAACCCGTTGCTCCACATTAGACAGACCTACAGTTTAACGTGGAATCCGAACTACGGCCTACCACGGGCGGTCAGAAATTACAAAGTCCTTGCACGGACCCTCCTCACGACTTCTCAATCAGCAGCCCAGCCTCTTAACCATTAGGCCACCCAGGGTACCCATTTATCTACCAACTAATCTTTCTTGTGTGAAAGGATGAACAGCTGGGTTAGCCGCGCGCTGCCTGCCGTCACTGGGAATCAAATCTGGGGCTGATGGATTCGTAGTCAGCGATGCTAATCACTACATCACCGGGCCGCATATGTATGTATGCATAAATATATATTTGGGTGCTTTCCTGTTAACGGAAATACCCAACCGCCCGCCACCAAACTATTTGTTATGTATTTTTGCTCTCGTCATTTTTGTTTAAACTAAAGAAAATATCACAACTTAACCTAACCAATCATCAAGGGCGTACAGTTGACCTGACCGGGCATTCAAGTGACTCAATCGGGCATTGAATTAACCTAACAGGTTAAATATAACGGAAAATGCACGGTTAGGTCAACTGAATGCCCAGTTAGGTTAATTGTTGAAGCTAGCTAGTTTAAAACTAAGTGGGATATTACTGAAAAAATGAGTACCGAGTTGGGTGGTAGTTGGTTTTCTGTATACTTTTGTTGAGAAGTCTGTACTATGTTTATTTACGGTAACATCAAGAAACGAAATTTTATTGTGTTGTTCTACTTCCATAGAGAATTTAATATTAAGGTGCTTAGTATTACCGTGATTTAAAAACAAACGGGCATGATCTTTATGCTTAAAAATGACAAAACAATCGTCTATATAACGTTTAAATAAAATAGGTTTAAAGTCAGGCGGACAACCCCTCAGCCACTTAAAAAACTAAAAAAGATACCCTAAATAATGGGTAAAACATAAAAGAAGATTCGGTCTCAGAAAATTCGGTCTTGGAAGATTCGGTCTTGAAACTCGAAAAGAAAAGTTAAAATGAAATTAAGCTATGAGCAACAGATTTTAAGAAGGCAATTTTATCACTTTCAACATACTTTTGCGCAAGTATTTCGATGCTCGAGTCAAGTGTTTCATATTTTTTCCTTGTCTCCTCGTTGCAAATGTGAAATGTTAGTCTGCTTGTAACTGATGATTTCAATGCGGAATGAAATGCCTGAAGGGCGTTCTTAGTTCGGAGCAATTTTTTTGACCTAACCTAACCTAACCTAACCTAACCGAATTTTCTGAGACCGAATTTTCTGAGACCGAATTTTCTGGACACTGTAGACTAGGTGTAGCTGTAAACTCTAGATCCTGTCCCAAAGCTGGATCCTATCTGCTTTGCAGATAGCTGGCGAAGGAAGCTATATTTTGGGGGCCTCTTTGCGAGTGACCCGTTGCCCACGTCGCCACGTCGGGCTAACATCATGAAGAATAAAAACTATAGTGTTTGTCATTTACCATTACTTATTCGGACTATGGTGGGTTTAATTTTCCCAGAAGAGTTCCTTGTTCCATGCACGGTCTGTATGTATCATATATACACACACACACACACACACATATATATATATATATATACTGTATATTATATATATATATATATATATATATGCATCGCGTGAAGAGCACGCGCTAGAGCTCCGCCCATTTTATGACGTGTCTATGATGTTATTATCTTTCAACCAATCCGGAATAAAGACGGTAAAAACGGCCTCCAGCGGCCTCAAATGACCTCGGAGGCCGACGCCATATAGCCTATGTTCTTCCCCGGCCTCAGTTACACCTATCCCCCAAGTCTCATCCAAATCTGGTCAGTGGTTTCGCCGGCCATAAATAACAAATTTCGCAGTTTGACCGTCAAAAATATGGATATACAGGGTGTCCATAAAGTCACGCATCATAGGAACATAAGCAATATCTATTTATTTATGTCTCCATCAGGCCAAATATGTTGTGGAACATTCAAAGAAACCTATTTTTCGTTTTCTGTAAACATGTTTTGAGATTGGTGGGAATCATTTCGAACAAATAAATAAACAAAAATTAAATAAATAAACAAAATAAATGTATCTCTATGATGCGTGACTTTATGGACACCCTGTACATTCAACACACATGCCTATAAGTATTTCAAGTTATATTCATACATATTCATAATTTTAATGTTAAAACACGTTAAATAACAGTAGATGATCATAAGTAATGATAAAATTGAAATTAAGTAATAATTGAGCATTACTGGTATAGACAAGGGTTTTGTGTAAACAATTTATATTAAAAAATTAGTGTTCAAGATCAAGTATAAGAAAAAAGTCTGTAAACAGGGAAGGAGACTCGGGTATTTTATTTAAAAATATTAATGATTAAGGGTTCAGAACCATATAAAATGTAAGCAGAATGGAAATATTTTCTTATTTCATTATAAGTTTATTATTTATAGTTTATAATTTATAGATTCCAGTCTATTCCAGTCCATTCCCATCTATAGTAATTAATAATTATTAATTTAAATTAATGAGTTAGTAAATAGTTATGATAATAATAATAATAATTATAACTAAATTAAGATAAACCAATAATGAAAAGGTATTTCAAAAACATTTAATATTTAAAAACAGGAAATGATTCTAACATAATATTTATGAATATCCTCTGCCTCTAAAAGACTTTTCATTTAGCAGTTGGAATATGATGAATGGTAACAGGAACTAATCATGATGTAATGGTAACCTGGCATTAGTGACGCAGTACCTATTTACATCCGTTCTTACCAGCTCATACGCTTATATTTATTTTCCTACATTTTCTTAAATTTTCTTACATTTATTTTATTTAATTTAAGATTTTGAAAACTTTTAAACTTTAATGAATTTAATGATAATAATTTTATAATAATTTTAATAATTACTTTAATACTAAACTTAATAATAACTTTAATGGTAAATTTCACTAAAAATTATACGTGATAGTTTGCAGTTCGAATTGATAATAATATATTAATAAGGATTAGCTATACTATAAAACCAGAATATAACAAATAATATAATTAATCTTTAATTAGCCTTTGAGCCATTACTGTCAGAGCAGTTGTTGTTCGCAGGTCTGTAATTGAATTCGGGATGCTTTTTATGATGTGGAGTTGCTACACTGCAAAGGGATTGACCTAGAACCGTTGTGCATTACGTTTGTGAACTGACACGATGTTGTGGATGTGAGGTAAAAAATTAAATGTACAAAAAAGACAAAAACAAAAAAAATGTCAAAAGAAAAGACCAAGAAATAAAGAACACAATACACACTTCCACCATGGTTCACTACAATCAGAAGACACACGAATGAGGAACAAGGAACATAAGAACAAAGAGCAAGGAATAAGAATAAGAAACAAGAATACCCAGGGGCGTCGATTGCTCTAAAATAGTAGGGGGAGGGGGACACTTCGCCTTCAAACAGCGAATCAAACAATACTCTGAGTAGCTGTTGTTACAAATGCTACGTGCAATTATTAAAATGCAAATTGACTGCTAAATTCCATAATAAATATACACTGGTGTTCATGACAATAATTTATAAAATTGCTATTACATTTGCATATGCATATCATACGACATATAACGCTTATTAGGTGCCATTAATAGTTAATATTTATAACAATTCATCCACGAAAGGGGGGGGGGGACAACTGGTAGTTTGTCCCCCCTTTGTAAAAAGTGGGGGGACATGTCCCCTGCGTCCTCCCCGCAATCGACGCCCATGAGAATACCTAAACGCACTACTATATGACCAAAAATGCATATCTCAGGTAACATTTTCAACATTTTAATATGTATAACAGTTTAATTTAATTTAATTTATTTTTCTTTTATCTTCTTTTAGATATGTAAAAATTAATAATTCTTACATTCATTTTTGCATGTAAGGTTCAAACTCGCATGACATGCTACTGTATATAATTTGGATCACCTGAAGATCAGGGCCTTCAGCCTTCTTTAGTTAGCTTTATAAGGCTAACTAACGAAAATATCACGACCTAACCTAACCAATCGTCAAGGGGATACAGTTGAGTGAGTTGACCTAACGATTGGTTAAGTTAGGTCGTGATATTTTCGTTAGTTAGCATTATAAGGCTAACTAAAGAAGGTTGGGTGTCTTGATGTTCAGGTGATTCCATAATTTTCATGCAGAATTTGGAAAAATAAATAAATTTTTAATTTTCATTTTATTTTATTTTTGTTAAGTAATTGATGAATTATTTCTTTTTTAAATTAGCTAATCACTTTTTAGATTAAGCTTAATCGTGTTAAATTCCGCAATGTTCATTTTTTTTAAACATTCTCTTTTAGTTGTAAAAGATGAAGTCATAACTTGCCAAAACTCTAAATTAACACTTAATTTTAAATTTTAAGCATTTAATTTTGGCTCAGATTTAAGTTTAATTTTAATCCATAATAAAATGCACATTTCATTTTCACTTTTCAGTTGACTCCGAAAATCAAGATAACATCAGATCTGTCAATATGCTGTTTAAGAGGGAAATGTGCCTTCATCTTCAAATATCTTGCCTAGCTGTCAATATGCTGTTACAGCAAAAATTTGCCTTTATCTTCAAATATTTTGCAAAAGAATTCAGCCTATTGAGAATAAAAAAAACAGGTCAACATTAAATAATAATGATGTCAGAGGTTTAAAACATATATAAACCATTGTAATCTTCCAACTTATTATTCTGTTTTGTCTAATCTGACCTAGAGGCTGAAAGCATTACTTGTAATATCTAGAAGCAGTAAAAGTCAGTCCGTATTCTCCACTTGTTAAAGTAACGCAGCATTTTCAAGAAGCAGTAAAGTTAGAAATCAGTCAGTCTTAAGTCTGAGACCAGTTTTGCCTCTCCAACTTCTTCGATAAGCTACAAGAAGAATCGGGGAACTATCAAATAATTTAGTAAGTTTTCACAGAATCCTCCCATCCGCTACAAGAAGAAATCGGAATGTAGTATAAAAGAAACTACTGCAATTCCCTACACGATACCAGCTACCCCCAGCGTGAGAAATCCGTTGCTGCCACCGAACCAGAACCCCCGTCAACCTCGAACCTCACAAGGCCATAGACGAAGGGTTAACAATATATACTGTATTTACTTATTTATCTGTGTACACTAGTCTCTCTGTAGTCCGATACGATTGGTTCCGGAGCCGTACGGACTAGTAAATTTTCCGGCCTACCGAGTGTTCCTAACCCTCTACAAAACTGGTATGCATTACTGGTACACTCTTATTAAGTCAATAATTCGCAAGAGTCAACACTGGCGCTGCTACTCATCTGTTTCAGAACATTTAGACCAGCTTAATTAAAAAGGTTGGGAAGAATGTCGGTCTTTGCCTGCCCAGCTGTCTCCCATTGGAAATAAGACCCAAATGTAGAGAGATATGCTGAATACCCTCCAAATTCACTAGGCTCCGCACTTAACCTCCACAATTAACCTCCGCAATTAACCTCCGCACTTCTACAAAATTTCATACTTTTTTTTTTTTTTTTTTTGTGAAATTCAAGAACTCAGTCGGTCAGTAAATTTACAAAATAACGCAGCCATCAAATTTTTTAACTCCACATTCGAAGTCAGTTGGTCAAAATTTGTGATGGTGTATTTAAAATGTAAATTCCTCATGAGCTTAAAATAAATAATAAATTCTCACCGAATCAAAACATTTTGTTAATAATCTTCCATATGAATTTATATGTTATAAATAAATAAATAATGTGAACGCAATGGATTGACTAGATACAGGTCGGCTTTGTCAAACTCAAATATCAGATAAACGTATAAAACCGAGATAGTCTTACAAACTTAAGTGAAAACTTATAGTGGGAGAAAATCTTTTCCATAGTGCCCTGTTTTAAACAGCATTTGTGATGCCAAAAGTCTCAGCAACAACTTACGCAGTAACTTATCATAACTTACTATACAAAAAGCCTATAGTTTTAATTCAGCTGAGGTTTAAAATCTTCTAGCTTGAACCTACAGACATACTTAATAAAACTAAATCCTTTATTCGGTTAGACCAGTCACAGTTCGTGTAAAGTGTTCAAACTGATCGGGTCTATCATCGATAATAATTACATAGACCTAATTTACTGTAAGTCTCCTATACTGTCACTTGGAAGCATATGTTCAGAATACACAGTAGGTCTATAAAAGTACTTTGGGCTACACATTCGTTTGTGGAGTTGGAGTCGCAGTCTTTCACCTAACCCCGAGGAGCAGATATAAACGCTATGACTTCCGGAGGAGCTTCCGACCGGAACTCGCACACTTGTTTTAATATATTTTAGTATATTTTTAGTATATTTTTAGTTTGTTTTAGTATATTTTAAATTCTATGTCATCTTCGGTAACATAATAATTTTAAACGTACTGAAAATAAATTTTAAAAAGAGGCCTCCAATTGTCTCCATCTATAGTGAAGCCATATCACACGTTGAAATTCAACGAATCTCATGCACCAAAGTCGATTCGAGTCATTTACCCAAACTGTTGCCCTCGCCTTAGGTCGGAAGAAATAGATATCCTTTCATAGAAGACCAAATATTTTCCTGAGAAACTCGTTATTATAAAGACTTGGGCTAGCATATATATATAATTTGTCACCAAAAGTCTATGAGTTTTTCAAAGCCACATTCTACCAATTAAAATTGACATCGAAATACTCGTAAATGAGATTAAGAAAAATGTCGGATAGCGTCAATTTAAAACATGTCAAGTTTTTTAAAATTTTAACTTTTTATGATGTCTTCTTTAATGTTACAGTAAATCTCAGCTTAAAATCATTATATTCAGATTTAAAATTTATACTCGTATACAGTTCTTGACGACAGCAAATGTGAAGCGAATTAGGAAATACGTCATATGAAGCGTACTGAAATATCTTATTTAGTTCTATCTATAGATCTACAGGGTGTCCATAAAGTCATGCATCATAGGAACATAAGAAATGTCTATTTATTTGTCTCCATCAGGCCAAATATGTTGAAGAACATTCAAAGAAACCTGCTTTTTTCGTTTACAAACATGTTTTGGTGCTGGTTAAGTGTGCGGTCTACCTAGCTTTTAGTTAGCCTTATAAGGCTAACTAACGAAAATATCACGACTTAACCTAACCAATCGTTAGGTCAACTGTACGCCCTTGACGATTGGTTAGGTTAAGTCGTGATAGTTTCATTAGTTAGCCTTATAAGGCTAACTAAAAGCTAGGTAGACCGCACACTTAACCAGCACCCATGTTTTGAGGTTGGTAGGAAACATTTCGAACAAATAAATAAAACAAAATAAATAAATAAACAAAATAAATGTATTTTCCTATGATGCGTGACTTTATGGAAACCTTGTACATATACAGTATAATATATATATATATATAATAATAATTGAGGCAGAGTCTGTCAAGAAAATTATTTCAAAAGCTGAAATCGGATACCGAAGATTTTGGAAAGAAATTATTAATGCAGTGAAAACTTAATATTTACTTTAAGTTCACGAGGAACTTTTGTGAAGCTTAACAGTTGACACCCACCCTTAGTAACTAGGGGGGGGGCCGAAGGCCCCATCACCGCAGATCTAGCTAAATGGGCCCGTAGGGCCCACTTTAGCTAGAAAAGAATGCAGCAATGAAAATCTTAAGCTTCACATCCGAACTCATAAAAATAGTTTTATTGACCGAATAATTGACTCGCCAGTAATTTGGAGGCCGTAGGCACCCCAATTACTGAGACTGAAAGCACCAGCAATGCAGGTCTGGCTAAATGGGCCAGTCGGGTAGGGTTGCCAGACGTCCCGTATTTTACGGGACAGTCCCGCATTTGATCCAAAAATCCCGCGTCAAAATACCGCGTCAAAATCCCGCGTTCAAAAATGTTTCGCAAAAAATATTTTTTAAGCAAATTTTTTAGGGATTAATTGATTTAGAATTTCACTATTATGTATAATAAATTCAATTTATTCACGATGTTTAATTGTTAAATATTATTGTAATAAAATTTTTCTAATTTTGTTTGTTGTAACCGATGAAGAAATCTAGTTTCAATTTGAAAAAAAAATTGGTCTTAAAAAACCTCATAAAAATTTTTGTCCCGCATGGGCATTTGAAAAATCTGGCAACCCTACAGTGGGGCCCACTTTAGCTAGTAATTATAATATCAATAAAATTTATAATATTAAGTTATATATAATAATGGGGTACAAATTTGTTGGTACAGGGTGAAATAGGGTAGGGTACGTGAATAGTAAGTGAATATCTAAAGGATAAGCAGCAAAAAATGTTTGAGAACACTTCTCTAGACAATCTCGAATTCATTAGTTTTTTTATCTAATTCCCAGTCACTGTAATAGTACTATTTGTTAATCTTAAATATTAATATTAAATGCACTGTTCAACAAAGTTGTTCTCCTTTCGATAATTGTGGATGATTCTTACGTTCGTTTTTACGCTCATTACTGAAAATGAAAACAGATCTTTTCTATCACCCAAATTTTTGGAGGGATTTGCAATTTAAAATCCTTTGAGATCGAGATAGCATTCCTCAGTTTGCATCATAATACGAGATTTATTGTTAGTCATTTATTTTGTATAAAATCTTTATATTATGCATATTATTATTTATATTTACATGTTTATATATAATGTTCTTATATTTATTTAATTATACTGCATATATACATCATAACATACACACACACACACACATATATATATATATATATGTAAAGAACGACGCTTGTGTAGAAGAGCGTTCCGCACAAGATGAGGAGGGAGAACGAACAAATGAAAAATGAGGTACCACCCTGGAATCGAACCCGGGATCATCTGATTGCCGGTCAGATATGCTATCCACTACACCATGTACCTCGATCAATCAGCAGTCGTAATTCTCCTACATACGAGCAGAAACCAATGCCCTGAGGGGGCACCTTCGCATGCCGTACATATATACATTTTATGCATTTTATATATATATATATATATATAAAATGTTTATTAGTTTTATTCACGCGATGCATGCTATGCCTCTAAATATTCAAGCGAACATTTCACTATAATAACAAATGCTCTGTAAAGAAACAAAGTCAAAAACACATGTCATCAAGTATAACATTAAGCCATTTCGTCGAATAAATTTTTCTCACACTTTGGATTTTTATACAAATATAACTGATATAATGAGGGACGTAACCGTGTCTTGAGCGTTTGTGAGGGAGCAAATTTGACTATGGTGACAAACTGATTGGTAGATAAATAGTACGAGTCAGTTGTATCTGCAGCAGCTGCTTCTCATCGAATTAGACAAGCATATACCTGTCAGAATTGCGCATTCATGCTAATCTCTCAGGAAGTCTCGTGTATTGCTAACCACCAGTTGACTGATTAAGTGCATTTAGTTATTCATTTTGTTTTAGTATATATTTGGTGAAAAAATAGTGTTTATGTGATATAAAAGTGAGAATGTCTCGTAAGTGTGCAAACGGCCCTGACAGTTTTTGTTTGGTCTATGGTGAATTTACAACAAAGTCTCAAAAGCAGGGTTTCACTACTTTCATTAAGAAGGCGTATGAACTTTATTTCGGTTGCAAAGTAGGAAATCAAGACAAAATCTGGGCTCCTCATGTATGTTGTGTTTCTTGTGCAAGACCTCTGAGAGGGTGGTTAAAAATGTACTCATTCTTCAATGCCTTTTGCGGTCCTAATGGTATGGTGAGAACAAAGAGACCACTCAACTGATTGCTACTCCTGTTTAACGAAGATAAGTGGACATTCCTTAAAACCAAAACATGCCATTCAATATCCTAATTTACTGTCAGCCATGCGACCTCTTTCACATTGTGATGATTTGCCAGTACCAGAACCACCAAAGACATAGACTTTAGATGATGATGAACTTGATGATGAATCTCGTAATGAACCTTTGGACAGACATGACGTGGATACACAATTTCACCCCCTTCATTGGATGAACCTCATTTAATTTCTCAGTCAGAAGTAAATGATCTTGTCAGATAGTTGAATCTATCTAAAAATCAGGCTCAGCTCTTAGGTTTTAGATTAAAAGGTTGGAATCTCTTGCAAAAGACTGTAAAAATATCATCATTTCGTAAGCGTCAGACACACTTCATATCGTTTTTCTCTATGGAAAGTGATTTAGTGTATTGTAATGATGTGAACGCTCTCAAGGGGGCATTTGGTCGAGAGCACAATCCTAAGGAATGGAGGCTTTTTGTCCATTCATCAAAGTTGAGTTTGAAAACTGTACTATTGCACAACGGTAATGTCTATTCTTCGGTTCCGATTGCACATAAAGTTCATGTGAAAGAATCGTATGACACTATGCAGTTACTTTTAAAACATACTGACTATGATAAACACTCCTGGCATAACTGTGGTGATCTAAAAGTAACTGCACTTCTCCCCGGCTTGCAGTTAGGATACGCAAAGTTCTCTCGTTTCCTCTGCGAGTGGGACAGCCGAGTTAAAGGGAGTCATTATACACAGAAAGAGTGGCCACTACGACAAAATTTAGTTCCAGAACAGAAAAGTGTTGCCCATCAACCCTTAGTAGATCCAGAAAATTTTTTCTTACAACCTCTCCATATCAAACTTGGTTTGATGAAAAATTTTGTTAAAGCCATGAATAAAGACGGACCTGGATTTCTATATCTAAAACAGAAGTTCCTTAGAATCAGCGAAGCTAAAATCAAAGAAGGTATTTTTATGGGCCCACAGATCAGAGAAGTGATAAAAGACTGCATTTGATGAGTCTTTGAATGAGGTTGAAAGAACAGCATGGAAAGCTTTAAAGAAGTGATTACGAATTTCCTTGGCAGCGACAAATCGAAAAATTATATTTCCCTGATGGAGCAAATGCTTAGTGCTTACCAAGCAATGGGGTGTAACATGACTTTGAAAATGCATTTCCCGCACTCCCACTGGAATTCTTCCCATCAAACCTGGGCGCTGTCAGCGATGCGCATGGTGAAAGATTTCATCAAGATATATCAAATTATCAACCATGGAAAAGCGGTACCAAGGAAGATATAGCCCCAGTGTGTTAGCTGACTACTATTGGACACTCATAAGAGAAGCCCCTAGTACTAGTTATAAGCGAAAATCAGCTACAAAAACATTTTAGGTAAGGTACTCTTCTTTTTTGTACGATTAAATACACCATAAAAGTTAAAAATCTGTCAATTTTCATTTGCATTTCCTTCGAAATTGGTGGGTGATAGAAAAGTTTGTTTTCAAATTCGTAATCTGCGTAAAAAATTACATTGGAATCACATAAATTCATTCGAAGGAGGAAAAAAAAGTTCGGATCACCTGAAGATCAGGGCCCCCAGCCTTCTTTAGTTAGCCCTATAAGGCTAACTAACGAAAATATCACGACTTAACTCAACCTATCGTTAGGTCAACTGTACGCCCTTGACGATTGGTTAGGTTAAGTCGTGATATTTTCGTTAGTTAGCCTTATAAGGCTAACTAACGAAGGCTGGGGGCCCTGATCTTCAGGTGATCCAAAAGTTCTATTTTCTTGGTCACCGATGTTAATCTTAAATGTTAATGTTAACTTAATGTTAATATTATCTTAAATGTTAACTTTTATCCCTTTAAGGCCGGAATTTTTGGTGCTACTGTAGTATGTGGTCTACCTACGATTCGGCGGTCTACCTTTTAATTATAGCTTCTTATCTTGTTTACTAATTGTTTGTTTACAATTAGTTGTCAATCACCCTTGACGATTGGTTAGGTTTAGTCATGATATTTTCGTTAGTTTTAACGAAAATATCATAATTAAACCTAACCAATCGTAGGTAGACCGCATACTACAGTAGCACCGAATTTTTTGTAGGTTTAAGTTATGAATGCGTGCATTTGAAATGCTACCAATTTGTACTGGTCGTCCTGAAAGGTTTAACACATGATGATGATATCAGTCTCGTCTTATTTCTGTGGTCTAAATAAATGCTAAATAATATACCTTTACGGTAAGTCCTTAAGGATCATCTGAAGATCAGGGTCCCCAGCCTCAATTACCAAATGATATCTTCGTTAAAACTAGCGAAAATATCACAACTTAACCTACCCAATCGTCAAGGGCGTACAGTTGACCTAACCGGGCATTCAATTTAATTTATTATTATATTTGGTACTGTAAAACAAAAAACAAAAATACATGGGGGGGGGCCCTGATCTTCACGTGATTCGCCTTTAAAAATCATTTACTTTATACAAATATTGTCATAATTTAAAAAAATATAATGAACCTAATTCAAGGACTCTCCTTTAAGGATCCCAATAGCTTGTCTACATTTAATTCTATTTGCAATTTTTTATGATACAAACAATAGTTTCATTTTATAATTTATAAAATAAATGTTTACGTTTACCATAACAACTCATTGGAGGCCTCGAACCCATTACTCTTACAATTTCCTCTACATTAATCACCAACTCAAACCATTATACCATAAAACGTCATTATGATGTTGTCAAACCCATAACCGAGATTATATAAAGGCAAATGAGGATTATTTCTTTGTTCTTTGACACAACTCCTGAGTTGCTACATAACATCTTTCGTCCATTTTGGTAAAATATCTTCGTTCAGATGTTAATTAAAAGAGAAAAGAGAATTTAAGAGGCTCAAATAATTTCTTAGAATAATGTAAAGTAAATAGAAGGCGAGTTCATTCTTCAAAGAAAGTCAGAATGTCCACTGAGAAATCTGTTCCTGTTTCCTCTTTTCATTCCTCCTGTGAGGCCAAGTAGCTACAGGATCCTTCAACAAATGTAGGAATACCCTTGCGAAGATAGTCTACCCAAAACACACACACACAAATATATATATATATATATATATATATTAGCAGTACTGGAATTAGCGGCGCTAAAATTAGTGCTGCTAATTAGCGCCGCTAAGTTTTTAAAGAAAGTCAATCGCTGATTTTTCAAAACCACTTTACTAAAATTTGGTTGGCCGACAGTAATCTCTATTAATACTATAAACACCCAGGAATGTCTGTCAGTCTGTCACGCTCGAAAAGAGAAGAAGATTCTTGATATATATGGGCGATATTTGTATTTTAATGCATTAGAAAAAGGCGTAATGAATTCTACTTTTAATTATAATTTTAAAAAGTGTAAAAAATATTTGCTTTTGCGTTCAGCTTTGAGCCGAAATTTAATCTGCGGCTAAGTTCAAAAATTTACCAAATGAGTTCTTTTTATGCACTTTCATACTGGTGCTGCAACCATTACAGAATAAACATTGTATCAAGATTTGTGAAGCTTAAGATTTTTATGGCTGCATTCTTTTCTATAGTTTTATTGACTGAATAATTGACTCCCCAGTAACTAGGGGGGCCTGCGGCTCCCCAATTACTGAGGCCAAAGGCCCCAGCACCATGGGCATAGCTAAATGGGCCCGTAGGGCCCACTTTAGCTAGTTATAAAAGGTTGAGGCAGCACTAACTGCGAGTTGATCATGACATATAAGACGTATAAATTGAATAGAATTTATTCTTCCGTTAGTTTGTCTTCCCTATTAATCTATACTATAAGAAAACAGTCCTGTTCGTCCGTCTGTAAGACACCATGTATTTATCATACAATTAAGCGATTGTGAACATAGAAATAAATGCGCTTTGCTTTGTTTCAACTTTTAACTGTACAGCGCGTTAAGATTTTCATTGCTGTGGTCTTTTCAATTATTCGGTCAATGAAACTATAGAAAAGAACGCAGCAAAGAAAATCTTGAGCTTCACATCCGAACCCATTGTATCAAGATTTGTGAAGCTTAAGATTTCAAGGCTGCGTTCTTTTGACCGAAAACTATTGACTCCCCAGTAATTGGGGGGCTGCAGGAACTCCAATTACTGAGGCTGAAGGCCCCAGCACCGCAGATCTAGCTAAATGGGCCCGTAGGGCCCACTTTTGCTAGTATATATGAAAGGAACTCGACTCCTACATAGAAATGTTTACATTTTCGTAGACTTAACGTCACATTTTTGTACCTTAGCAATCAGTTACATGAAGGTGTGGTCTTAGTCCAGAGCTCTCCAAACTGTGTGTCGCGACACATTAGTGTGTCGCCAATACCTCCCAGGTGTGTCGCCAAATTTAGTTAATTATTTTCAATTTTTTTGTATTTTGAAAATTTTGATTTTTGTATCAACCTACTGAAAAATTATCTGATATTTGATATTTGATAACAAAAATTAATTAGTGTGTCGCCAACGTGAAAAGTTTGGAAAGCTCTGTCTTAGTCACTCTAATATATGGCAGAACATATATAAATTGGGATGTTTTCATAAAAAATTAGCGACAAAATTAGCGTTAGCGGCGCTAAATTTTATAGTAGTTAGCGTTAGCGGCACTAACTTTAGGAGTTAGCGGGCATAGCACTACATATTAGCCCATTGCGTGTTATTCTTCATGCAACAAAAAGAAAGTCCCAAAACAACAAATCAATTTGAACATTTAATTTAGTTCTAATGTATACTTTTGTAAATTTAATTTAAAATAAATTTTCCTATGAGACCGGACTTATGGGACACCCTGTATATATATATACCCATACTAAGGAAGAATTTAAACAATATTAAAAAAAATATATATACAAATTTTATTTTTTTCTGCCTGTAACAACGGTGTCCTTCTCAAGATAATAAAATAAACTTAAAAGTCGAAGATCAGCTCCAATGGTAGCGGAGAATTAAATTTTATTTTTTAAATCTTTCCTATATTGTTTTTAAATAATATATATATATATATATATATATATATATATATATATATATATATATATATATATACATACGGAGACAAGTAAAACGTGCAACACAGAGGAGGCTTCGTCCCTTCATCGCAGGGCCGCGTCCCAAGTACGTCTCTATATTATTATGTTAGTTTATATATTCTCCTCTTTCTTCTAAAAATTCCTTGGCTACTTTTCCAGGGTCAAGGTATTTTTTTCAACCTTTTTCCGCACTTGTCTCTGGCGGGGAGGGAGCGGAGTGTCGGGAGAGAGCCTTATGCTTTCCCATCCAGTTTTCTACTACCGCTAGAATAGTTGAAAAATTAACCAGTTTAATAACAAAAACCTCCCCGAGTGGACCGAAAGGTCTTTGAGGTTTCCTCCGATCCTTGTAACTCCTTTTGTAACTCTAATCATTGTACACCATTCGGCGGCGCAGGAACGAATCTTCCTCTGTGTTGCGTTTACTTCAATTTTACAGTTATATATATATATATAACTGTAACTTAATTGCCCAATTATAACAATGTTTTTCAAAATCGAACTCTCTCCCTCGGGCTCCCGTAAAGAATCTTTTTCTGGAACTGATTACAGCTTACAGTAAAAAATAGTTAATAAAATGTCTTTATGTAGTTCATATTTTGTTTATATCACAAAATAAAAATGTTGAATCTAAAGTACTTAATATTGATTTGCAGATGTGATAAGCGTTAACCAATCCGCTTGGAAAGCTACTACTACTACTACTACTACTACTACTACTACTAATAATAATAATAATAATAATAATAACGATTATCGCTACTTCAATACTCGTAGTTACTACTGGTATCTTTTCTAAACAGTGAAAACATGCAATTTTCATACCAATACATAAAAGTGGAAAAGAAGATCGGACAAACTTCAGACCACCGATTTCTCTCCTACCGATTTGCTCTAAAAGTGTAATATAGAAAGTCAATTAATCGATCATCTTGAATCAAATTACCTACGTTTACAATCTCAGCACGGGTACAGAAGACATCTATCTATTGATACAGAAAGTATACAGAAGGTATCTACAGAAGGTATCTATCTATTGATACATCACTTTTCAATTTCAAATTCAAAATTCAAATTCAAAATCTTCATTCAGAAAAGAATAAAATTGGGAGAGTTTTACAATTTTTAGATATTTGATTTCACATTAATATATTTACAGTACTCTCATCTGAATATGCCATTGGAAGCATGGAGGCTTTTTAGGCAAAATTCATGGCATTTAGTTTATTTATTGCATAAAAAACTTTTATTTAAAATGACTGAAGAAATCTATGCAGTAATGGAGAACAATGAAGTAACACTACACTCTCTATAGATCTTTCCGAAGCTTTTGACACAGTACATCGAAGTCGTAATAAATTATTTAAAAAACTGAATGCGGTTAATGTAGATAGTTTTTAGTTTGAAGCCCATCTTAAAAAAGGATACTAATCCGGCAGAATAAAAAGTTCTATCTTCAGCCGTACACCAGTCAAGTACAACGTTCCACAAGGTTCAGTCTTGGGTCATATACTTTTCTTTGATTTTTTTATCGTTACCAAGTTTACGAATGGATGGACAATCATTATATATGCTGACGATGTTCGGGCAAAGTGAATGAAGTGGATGAATTATTAAGAAGAACAGAAACAGACTTATCTAACCTAAAACGACAGTATGAGAGTAAAGGCTTGTAAAATAAATCCACATAAAACAGGGTGCATATTCACAGGATCAGAACAATACTTGAACAAGATAAATGAAGAAACCCAAATAAAATTTAATACTTGTGACATACCAATTCCTACACCAGTCAAAACTCTAGGTATTATCTTTGATAAGCACATGTCTTTTGAGGATCAAATAAATACTCGTACAATATGTGTAGGAAAGCGAAGGGCTCCTTAATTTATTTGTAAAAATTGAAACACATTTTCAATATAACGACGAGAACATTGATTGTAAACAGTGGTAATGAATTATAGACCTTACTGTCTTTTCATTTGGAGTTGATACTCCTCAATTTTACTGGAAGGGGTTAAACAAGTGCAAAATTTGCAGCCAAAGTGGCATGTAGATATGGAAATAAAAACGACTATGCAACTCCTTTGAGAGAAAAATTAGACTGGCTAAATACATACTTGAAACTGTAGTTTGATACATGTAAATTTATATACAAAGTTGCGCACAACTACCTTCCTCACTGAGTGTTAACGTTTCCTTGAAACCATCATTGTCATCCTGACACGAGTCTCAGAAACAATGACGACCTGCAAACAAGCATGAGACAATCTTGTGCTGGTAGAATGACAATATCACGAATCGCTCCTTTACTATGTAATAAATAACCTTTCTACTCAAATCAAACAAACATAATCCCATTCCAGCTTCAAATCTCGTTGAAAAAATCATCTTGGTAATCTTAGCACCGCATTATACACAAACATTACCGAATTCTAAAACCACAATGGTTCAATCTTCGGTACTCTCACTGTTACAAAATGTTCGCCTGTCGTATAACTAGTTTACTGATACACTATAATTTTAAAACATATTTTTGTGTATGTATAGACTATGTGCGTATGCATTTTGTATATATTATATATATATATACAGGGTGGGCCGTAAGTTTCCATACATAGGAAAAATTAAACGTTTGTTTTTATGTTTCAGATACCCTAAGAATATGCGTTTGACGAAAGAGCAACGAATTGAAATCATACTGATGGCTGGGTCGGGAAGCAGTCGCATGGTTGCAATGACTTTAACAGACAACATGGAACGAACATCACACACGACACTGTGGCAAAACTTATTAACAAGTTTCAGAAAACTGGAAATGTTGCAGATCAACCGCGAAGTGGTCCAAGACGTACAGCCACCGATGAAGACACAACAGCTACGATACTTACAGCGCTTACACGGAGTCCCAGAAAAAGTACACGACGGTTGTCTGCAGAAAGTGGTGTCAGCAGATCGAGTATCAGGCGCATTTTGAAAGCAAACAAATGGCATCCATACAAATTGCATATGGCACAGCATTTGAGTGAAGACGACCCGGATAGACGGATGGAATTCTGTGAATGGGCATTAACCAAAGTGAACGAGGATGCAAACTTTTCAACTAAGATCTTGTTTACTGATGAAGCAAATTTTTACGTCAATGGAGAGGTTAATCGGCAAAACATACGTTATTGGAGTAATGCAACCCTAACTGGCTGAGTCCGACGAAGATGCAAGGTGCCGGTAAAGTGATGGTGTGGGCCGGGATATGGGGTGACAGAATTATTGGACCAATTTTTGTCAGTGGAAATCTTAATGCCGAAAGGTATCTCAACATGTTGCAAAAAGAGATTTTCCCATCCCTGCTAAACGAGGAAGGTAACTTCCCAGTTTACTTCCAGCAAGATGGAGCTCCACCTCATTATGGTCTTCACGTGCGTCGGTATTTGGATCAGCAGTTTCCGGATGCTTGGATTGGTCGGCGTGGTCCTGTGGAGTGGCCTCCCAGATCCCCAGATCTCACCCCCTTGATTTCTATCTTTGGGGGCACTTGAAGGCCATGGTGTATCAGGAAAAGATACGAGACAAAATCATCTAAAGGAACGTATCACCAACGCCATTACAAGCATAACGTCAACTGTGCTAATGCGTGTTCATCAACAGTGGGGAACACGTATTGAAATGTGTTTTCAAAACAATGGCAACCATGTAGAGCATTTATATAAATAAAAATGGTTGTCCATAAAAAAATGTTTATTTTTCCTATGTATAGAAACTTACGGCCCACCCTGTATATATATATATATATATATATATATATATATATATATATACACACACTGTATATGTATATGTATGTGCAGTATTTGATCTTGAATACGTAGGATATATGTATGTCATTAAACAGATGTGTAATTTTAACTAAAAATTTATATTTAATTTTAAAACTTAACCTTACATAATGTTTGTTTAATCTTATGTTGAATTTGGAAGATCTTCAGGAATTCTTATGTTTATGTTTATGCTTTTATGAATTTATCAACATATCATGAATTATTTTATTCTTTAATTAATGAAAGTCTCATGTATAACCTCATACTTTCTTACTGGACAAGAATGAATGATTTTGGCTTGTTTGTCGTTGTTGTTACTACTACTACTACTACTACTAATAATAATAATAATAATAATAATAATACCTATTAATTTGAATATTAATCATTTCGTGAAAACTAATAATAAATCTTGATTTGAATGTTCATCCCTTCATGGTTAACATTAAACGTATCAATTTCAATATTAATCCCTTCGGGATTAATAAAAACGATATGTGCCTTTTTATATACAGGGTGTCCCAGAAGTCTGGACCCATATGGAAAATAGACATTATATTTTTAAAATGAAACAAACACTTTTCTAATGTCAGTTTTACATATTTCAGGAAAGAAAATACCCTGGTGGCTCAGTATACCAATGAAGAGAATGTGGAACTGGTATTGCTACATGTTTCCGGAAAACGCCAGAGAGAGGCATGTCAGTTATTTCACAAACATGCCTCCCTCTGACTTTTTCTGGAAACATGTAGCAATACCAGTTTCACCTTCTCTTGATTGGTATACTAAGCCATCAAGATATTTTCTTTCCTGAAATATGTAAAACTGACATTAGTAATGTGTTTGTTTCATTTTAAAAATATAATATCTATTTTCCATATGGGTCCAGACTTCTGGGACACCCTGTATGTTAAATAGTGATGTTATTATTAACCGACTATCTAATATGTTACAGAACATCAAGAGTGTGACTAGTAACGTAATGAAAATTAAGAATTAGTTTCCAAATCCAATTAATATTTCATTATTTCTTAAGCTTTTTTAATTATAATAAAGATATGTTTTTTTTATTTGCTAACCTTACGCCGCGAGACAAATCGCCTTCTAATGAACCTTTCTAGTAGTATGGGTACGTTACCAGTAGTATGGGTATAGTCCATTTATAAGAGAAACGTATAGTAATATATAAAAAAAGTTCTTTGCATGAGGAAGTAATAGATTTCATATAATGCCACAAAAGAACGTAGAAAAAGAATAATGGAGATATTTTTTTACACAAACGGGAAACGTATATTTTTTTTACAGAAATAGGAAACGTATACTGTACATAATCTGTACAAAAATTTGAACATGGACAAAAGTATTGTTTGAAGTGTGCATCATATTTGGCAGGCGGGTCTAACAAACACGCGAATGTATTGAAATTATAACGAATTGTAGATGTATCCGATTCATAACAGGTTTCCTGCCGTTGCTTACACGTCTAATAATCCTTCGAAATAAACTCTCGCGCATTGTTTCCACAGTGTCGAGAAAACTTTTTGTTAGATTTAGTCTTAAAGTTGGAGTGAAAAAAATATTTGAAATGACTAATGTGAACTCTGGACGCGATGTACAGTTCAGGATAAGTTTAGCAGAAGAAAATTAAGATTTAAAAAAAAAAAAAAAGTCCCCCTAAAATTACTAATCACGAAATCTTGTTTTCTTTTCAAAATTTTAGTCTACAAAAAACATCAAATGCAGAAATAAAACATAATAAGTAACCTTGGTTTGGCTTCCGCCCAAAGTGTTCATTCTGATGAAGGTCAAGTGTTTTGCTCCACCTTAGACCTACAGCTTAACGTGGAATCCAGTCTATGGGGGATCAGAAATTACAAAGTTCTCGCAAGGACTCGATTTCACGACCTCCAGATCAGCAGCCCAGCGTCTTAGTCACAAGGCTACCCAGGGTAGCGATTAATCTACCAACAGTTTTTTGTATGGAAGGATGGCCAGCTGGGTGATATGAGCGCCACCTGACAACACCGGGAATCGAACCCGAGGCCAGTAGATTCGTAGTCAGTGATGCTAACCTTTACACCACCGATATCAAACGGAATGGATAGAATACCAAGAAAATCTTATTAAAAGTTAACGCAGTAAAAAAAAAATTCAAGCAGACATAAAAGGTTTCGAAGCAGTTCAGTCTTACTCTTCCTTTTCAGCGTCATTAGAGACACATTCTGGTGACACTTTAAGTCATTATATAATAACATTACACTAAATTTTTTTTAGATCCAGTCGATTTAATACAATCAAAATGATCCCTTTTCTGAGTACGTTCATATTAATCATTGCGAAATAAGGTCGTTACACTTTTGACCATTTAGATATTTTAAGCATCTCTTTTAAAGTATTTAAAAGGCTTTATTGATCAGATAGATAAAAAACAAAATTTGTTTAGGCGAATAGATAATACATACATATATTTCCAGAAGATAAAATTTTTAACTGCGAGATTACCTACAAAATAACGCATTTCAAATCTAAGTGATTTAAGTTAATTTCAAAATGAATTTTTCAAATTATGTAAAAGACTTTGAATACTTCAAAATCATTACTGTAAACATACTCAGAAAGGAACCATTTTGGGCTATTGTTTTCAATCAACTAGACCTAAAATGAATTTTGGGTATATATAAATCAGTACACTGACTTTTTTCTATCTCACAAGCCAAATTAACCGCGTCAACAGATGCATCCAGGTGTAATAATTTCACATGATTTCCTCTGATATTCTGTTGCGTTCTATCTAATGCTTTGATTTGAGATTAATTCTTCAGATTTTAGATTTTATTTTCCAGTTTTAAACTCGTTTTTTTCGACTTTGGATTGAATTTTGTGTAATGTTGAAGATGTTTAGTGTGTGTTGTTGAATGTCATTATTGAATAATGCAATTTTGCAATTTTGGGTTGTTAAGCTTGTAACAGGAGTTGTGTTGCAATTGTTTTTTTTTTGTGAACTTTCCACATTAATTTGTTAATAATTTTGTTGGTGTGACAAATGTATGCACTGATGGGGGACAGAATTTTGCGGGTTTGGAGAAGTGTACCATCCTTTCCAACAAATAGTCAATATTAGCTTACGTACTAACAACCAAGGTCTCATAACAGAGTGGTCCTACAGCTTAACGAGGAACCCCAACCATGGAAACGGAGGACGGTCGCTCATCCAACTAGTAACCAGATCCAATGTCGCTTAACTCCAATGACCATAAGGCAAGCGATTTGACGACATATCCACGACAAGTAGATATATTTGTCCTTGCAAGTATCATATATATATACAGGGTGTCCATAAATTATTCACCCCATTATAAGCCTTAATAAATTCGTTATTATAGGAGCTATCTTAAAACGGTTTGCGGCAATTAATAACACAACTCAAGAAATTTTTGTTTTAATTCAGTAAACTTCCACGTGAGCCCCAGTGGTAGCACGCAGAACATCAAGGCGATAGATGATTTCGTTCCAAACATTAAGAAGCATGTCTTGCGTGATGGAAGCTAATGTCTCTTCAATCCGGTGTCTTAATTCTGTGATATTATTAACCTTCTTTGCATACACTCTGTCCTTTGTGTAGCCCCATAAAAAGAAATCCAGAGGCGTCATATCCGGGGAACGAGGAGGCCATGGAATAGGGCCATCTCGCCTGATCCAACGAGAAGGGAACTTTTCATTGAGGAACCTCCGCACTTCTAATCCCCATGTGGCGGTGCCCCATCTTACTGAAAGAACACACGGGGCTGCATATCCTCAAGCTGAGGTGCAGCATACCATTCAAGCATATCTAGTAATTTGTAGCCTTCACAGTATTCTCATGGAAGAAAATGGTTCAATCACACGGTTATGGGAGAGAGCACACCAAACGTTTATCTTGGGACTGTTGCGTTCGTGTTCAATAAATTCATGCGGATTTTCTGACTCCATATACGGCAATTGTGTCTATTGACTTTACCAGACAGATGGAATGTCGCTTCATCACTGAAAACGACATTGTTCAAAAAATGGAGATTTGGTTTCCTACATCCACAGCACACACATTGCTTTCTCCTTCACTGTCGCCATTGTGCCCTTAGTGGATGTTCTGCGAAATAAAGAAAAAAAATTTTTAGTTGTGTTATTAATTGCCTCAAACCGTTTTAAGATAGCTCTTATAATAACGAATTTATTAAGGCTTATAATGGGGTGAATAATTTATGGACACCTATATATATATATATATATACACACACAGTATATATATATATATATATATATATATATATATATATATATACATTTTAACTGCAAACACGCAGTATAATTAATGTAAAGAACGACGCTTGTATAGGAGAATATGCCGCGCAAGATGAGGAGGGAGAACGAAACAAATGAAAAAATGAGGGTAACCACCCGGGAATCGACCCCGGGATCTTCCGTTTGCCGGTCAGATATATATTATATATATATAGACAGGTCTGACGTAACTAGTTACTTAGTAATCGTTACCTTTTGAGTAACTGTGACAGTAACTAGTTAAATTTTCCGGCCTAGTAATTGTAACTGTAACTAGTTACCAAAAAAATCATGAATATTTGTAACTTGTATCAGTTACTTTTTTCTGTGAGGGCAAAAAGTTATTAGCCACTTTTTGTTAATCATGTACATATATACATATCATGTACGTTTCATGTACATATTGTGCACAATACAAGTCTATTGACAACATATATCTAAAGCTATTATGATAAAATCTTGTTTATTCGTTAAATCACAATTAATTTGAAACAAATGAAAAATCTTGGCAGTATCACTTGTCAGGGAAAGTACTTTTATCAAGGGCAGATGCTCGCTAAAACCAGAAAAATGTTGACAGCAACTTTTGAAGTAATGAGTAACTAGTTACTTTTTTGAAACAGCAATTAGTAACTAATAACTAGTACCTTTTGGAGACAGTAACTAGTAACTGTAATTAGTTACAAAAAAGTGACTTTCACAACACTGTGTATATATATATATATATATATATATATACATATATATATACTAATGTAAAGAACGACGCTTGTGTAGAAGAGCGTTCCGCACAAGATGAGGAGGGAGAACGAACAAATGAAAAATGAGGTACCACCCGGAATCGAACCCGGGATCATCCGATTGCCGGTCAGATATACTATTCATTACACCATGGACCTCGATCAATCAGAAGTCGTAGTTATACTGTGTGTTATTTGCAGTTAAAATGTATATATGTACGGCATGCGAAGGTGCCCCCTCAGGGCATTGGTTTCTGCTCGTATGTAGGAGAATTACAACTTCTGATTGATCGAGGTCCATGGTGTAGTGGATAACATATCTGACCGGCAATCGGATGATCCCGGGTTCGATTCCCGGGTGGTACCTCATTTTTCATTTGTTCGTTCTCCCTCCTCATCTTGTGCGGAACGCTCTTTCTACACAAGCGTCGTTCTTTACATTAGTTTACTGTGTGTTGTTTGCAGTTAAAATATATATATATAAAATTATGTTTACAAGTACATTCATATCACTCAGGCTTGCTCTACACAAATTGAACCAAGAACTCAGAATTTCCACAATTTCAAACCTTTCCTTCATCCATTCCTTCAGTTTATTTTCATGCAATAAAGAATTATGATAGTTATCATAAACTAACATAATTCTAAAAACGTTTTCCAACTCAATCCACTCAGAAGCAGAATTACAATTTAACCCAGTTAAATATTTTAATAATTTCAAACTTGATCTAATTTTACTCTAACCCAATGTCGAATGTGGCTAAATTTTGAAAATAAATATGTCTTACCTTGACATATATATATATATATAAAATGCAAATCCACAAGGAAAAAGAAAAAATTATTCCAAGGCCTTTCGTGTATTCAGCAATACACCTCATCAAGGAATTATGGGAATTATGGGAATTATGGTCTTGGAATAATTTTTTCCTTTTCCTTGTGGGTTGCATCATTAATTAATTTCACGTGTTCAAGGGTGAAATTCGTCCCATATATATATATATATATATATATATGGGAATGAACTTATATATATATATATTGAATCCTATTTACCTAAAACTAGAAGGCAACTTTCTACACGTGAATATACAATAGGAGAAGAGTAGTTTCGCTTTTAAATTCTGGAATTTGATGCCTGAAAATAGTGGGAAATAAACAAAAGGAAAATTCATGATGTAAATACGATAAACAAAACGAATCTATAGAAATCACGAGGCGAACACGAAAGAAGTTGAACGAGTTTGTAAATATAATAATTGCAAGGAGCCAATTTACTTTAGACCAAAGTTCTCGTCAGTGAAATATTTCGCGCTGCACGAACAAAATTTGGTAAAGAATGAATTATCCTCGGAAACATAACGGATATGATTTTTACACCTTTTTTTTTTTTTTAGTTTTTTACGGAAAATTAGGTAAAGTGCCATTTTATTAATATTTATAGTTTTTTACAGGTAAAGGTGATGTACTATTTTCTATTAATATTTATAGTTTCACAGGTAAAGGTGATGTGTATATACTATTTTCTATTAATATTTATAGTTTTACAGGTAAAGGTGATGTGTATATACTATTTTTTTATTAATATTTATAGTTTTACAGGTAAAGGTGATGTACTATTTTTCTATTAATATTTATAGTTTTACAGGTAAAAGTGATGTACTATTTTTTTATTAATATTTATAGTTTTACCAGGTAAAGGTGATGTGTATATACTATTTTTTTATAATATTTATAGTTTTACAGGTAAAGGTGATGTACTATTTTCTATTAATATTTATAGTTTTACAGGTAAAGTGATGTACTATTTTTTTTATTAATATTTATAGTTTTACAGGTAAAGGTGATGTGTTATACTATTTTTTTATTAATATTTATAGTTTTTACAGGTAAAGGTGATGTACTATTTTCTATTATATTTATAGTTTTACAGGTAAAAGTGATGTACTATTTTTTTTTATTAATATTTATAGTTTTACAGGTAAAGGTGATGTGTATATACTATTTTTTTTATTAATATTTATAGTTTACAGGTAAAGGTGATGTACTATTTTCTATTAATATTTATAGTTTTACTGGTAAAGGTGATGTTCTATTTTCTATTAATTTTATAGTTTTACAGGTAAAGTGATGTACTATTTTCTATTAATATTTATAGTTTTTACAGATAAGGTGATGTACTATTTTTTTATTATTAATATTTACGGTTTTACAGGTAAAGTTAGATCAAGCAATTGTTTTTAGATATCGTGGATGCAGCACTATACAGGGTGTCCCAAAAATTTTCCTTATTCCTGAACCTTTTCCTGCTAGAATAGGGTTAGGTTAAAGGGGTGAAGGGACCTTATAGGACACCCTGTATATTTTGTAATATGCATAGATTGATCAGTATGGCACGTGTATACTGCGCTGCAAAGCTGCATTGCAAAATTTATTAACATTTGTTTTACCGTCGATTCAAAAGGTCCTGTGTGAAAAAAGTCCATGTTTTCTAACCGTATTTATTAGTAGGAAACATGGACTTTCACCATAGAACTTTTTGAACTGACTGTACGTGTTTATAAGTACATTTATATAGTGTAATACTAAAATTTGTAATACATGTTTAATAAAAAATAGGGCGATTGCCTTCATAAATATATTTCGAAGACAAAATTGGTATATATTAAACGTAAATCGCGTCCTCATTCTCTTTGATAAATTTAAAGTTTTAAGAAGGAAATACTTCGTTCAGAGGCTTGAATGATTCTCTTAAAATGACGAATCTTCAACATAAAACAAAACAATAGAATGTAATATATAAAATGGTGAAATCCATATACGAGTCCCACTTTATCAATGTGAATACACGATCGTATAGGCACGAAATCATTTTATTCCTTTTATATCCGTCTCCGCTGAGTGATTGTCCCCCATCGAGCCAAGGATTTGTTTATGCTAGTAGAGGCAATGCGCGCTATTGACCCATTTGCATGTTAATACACGAGTTTCCTCCGTCCTTGCGCTACTGTTTCTTGCCGAAGAGGTAGTGATGAAATTAAGGCTGGAGAGACTCGCGGAATGACCATACACCGTTGCTGCATCATTCCTTCATCCTTTCATTCATCTTCATTCTTCATCCATTGCGCCATATGCCAATCATCCTAAAATCACGCTGCGGAGAAATTATAGAAATATCTTTAGATTAATATAGCGAAATTTCATTGTCGAAATTTGTTCAAGTTTGCGAAGAATATATAAAGAACCTTTTTTATTCCTCACGGAGGCACGAATGATTATTAAAGAATTCATTCCTTACGAAATGGTTATTAAGCGAAGCTATTATTTCTTTCTTCAGTAGAGGTAAACGCATTGAATTATTTTAACGCTTTCAATTCTTAGTTCGAAGTTTTGAAAGAGTATCTTTCATTCATTGATTT
>JAJOZX010016145.1:0-56281 GCA_023014485.1 Bathynomus jamesi
GCACTTGATCTATCAAGTGGAGACTATAACCTTGGGGTTTGGTGTCCCTCTTGGTGCAACCGACTTACTTGAAATGCAATCAAGTATCTCTATAAACGATAAACTCTCTATAAACTCTCTCTTATTTGCAAGTCAATTCAATTCAATAATTTGAAAAAATTGTAAACAAAAATAAAAAAATGTAAACAATATTTCACTCTAATGTACGCGAAGGTACGGTACTATTATGTTTGGTACATAAAATAAAATTATTCTATACTGACCATAATAGTGAAATTAACTCTCTGAAATTAACTCTTTCTGTTACTTTTAACTTCTGTTACTTTTAACTTCTGTTACTTTAACTTCTGTTACTTTTAACTTCTGTTACTTTTAACTTCTGTACTTTTAACTTGTGTGTAAATTACTGTTTCACTAAAAAAAATGTAGCACTGGTGTCTGAAGTGTTCACTGTGTTTTGTGTTAAATTCTGGCTTCATACTCATTATTAACTGTTAATAATACTGACTTTTCAAATGTTTACAAATTACTTAAAAAAAACAACTCTCTACTTAAAATTTCTACGGCGAAATCCTTAGAGACGTGTCCTGAAGACGTGTCTTGCTGGCTACTTCTTCTTGGATGAAAACTAGGCGTGGAGAACTTGGAGTCGTGACACACCGGTTCAAGGGTGGATGTTACGAACTGGAAGTCGTGACACGCCGGTCAACAGGTTTTATCCTGATGCAGGGTAATTTCTATCCTGGCCAAAGAGTGGCCACTTGTTAAAATCTCTTCTTAAAATCTTCTTCTAATCTTGGTAGTAGGTCGCCAAATGTTTATCCTGGCTATAGGGTCGCCACTCTTGTTATGCCCTCCTATGGTACTTGGGTTGCTATTTTTTTTTATCCTGGGGCAGGGTCGCCAGATTGTTAACCCCTCCGTCTATGGCCCTGGGGTGGTACGGAGTCGAAGGGGTTCTGATTGGGAGGCAGCAACGGATATTTCTCGCGATAGTTCTTCTATAACATTCTAATTCTTTCTCTCGCTATAGGGTCGACAGTTGTTAATTCTTCTCTTTCGATAATACTCTGATACTTTCTCTGACGGTTCGCCGATTTTCTTTTTATACTTATCGAGAAACTATTTTCTCTATTTACTAAGTTCTCGGAAGAGAGCCCAACTCGAAGAGAAAAATAAAAGTTTCTCTCACTGTAATTTACTTCTAAAAATGTACAGATAGTGCTCTGAATTTACAGGGGTAGAGGTTCGACCTCTTTCGACCATGGCTCAGGCTGGAATCTAAAAAAAGTTAAGGAGGCAAGGGGCCTCTGCCCCCTCCCCGCAGCGAGGCTGCTAACAAGGGAGTCTCGTAGCAGTGACCAAAGCAGAGAGCAGTAATGAAGTGTAGTTCATTTTACAAATACAGTATAATATAAGCCTAAATGTTGGGGAAGGCAGTTGAAGGTTAAGTCCTCCCTTTTAAAACACATGATCAGATGTTTGAAAAATTCCAAATAAAAATAATAAAAAAAATAAAAATAAAAAAACTAATTTGTATTTTCGCCGTCTACATTTATGAAGGCGATATAATTTCATAGTAGTACATAAGTACAATTTGAGTACATGACTGAGTACGTATTAATTTTGGTTCATTACAATTACGAATACAATTATGGATTACTTCACATTCGCTTATGATTGTCCATTACAGTTCTATTAAAGTACATTCTTACATATATATTAAGTCATTACATTCAATTACAGTTTCATTGAAGTACATTACAAGTTATTATTAATTACAGTTTCATTAAAGTACATTACGTTATATTTAATTAAAGTATTACAGTTAATTACAATTAAACAGTTACTATAACTTTGTTTTGTTTTTACAGTGTTTCATATTAATAGACAATTAAGATGTTAGAAATATAATACAAAGTACATGGGCACATACGGTATGGATTTATATACAACATAATATGTTACATTACGTTATAATATGTTATAAATTTGAATCAGAGCGAGAGGAGATATTTATATTAGAAGCGTTCGATTTTGCAGGGATTAGCGAATTCGATCACTTACCTAAGCATTTTCGAGTTCATTGCGGGAGGTGATAATAAAAATAAAAAAAAAAAAAATAATACGAGAAAGTATTTGTGCGTTTTCGAACGAATGCATAAAGTTTTTCGTTTCAGAGACTGACACGAGTAAAAGGAATATTTAATAAAATTTATATAGGATAATGGTCAAGATAAGATATGGACGTATAGATGAATATGGTTGAATAATAATATTTATACTACATAACACCACAACATTATTATTACAGAATTTACCATACATTGAATACGGAAGATGTCCAAATACTAAGCACATGATTCAGTGTACAAGGTATGGGAAACGTAGAGAGAATTAAGTTATTTCATGACGTCAAAGTGTATAAGTAATTATTAGAAAAGATGAATTAGGGAAATACAGTAATGAATAAAGAAGTAAATCGAAATTCTATCCAAAACTCGCTTAGGCGATTTTGGTTTCTCATGTAAAAATGAATATGGATTATTCATTGTTCATTTTTACATATATATATATACATATATTATATATATACACACTGTATATATATATATATATTAATTAGGCTTAGGTAAGTGGTCGAATTTCGAATTCGCGAATCACAGCAAATCGAACTCTGATCCAAATTTATAACATATTATAATATAATGTAACATGTTATGTTGTATATAAATTATCTTGTATGTGCTCATGTACTGTGTTTTGCTAATAACCATATATAATAACCATATAATATAACCATATAATATAACCATATAATATAACCATATAAATAACCATATAATATAACCATATAATATAACCATATATATACCATATATTATAACCATATATTATAACCATATATTATAACCATATATTATAACCATATATAAAACACTGTAAGAATGGTAAACGACGTAATGTACTTCAATGAAACTGTAATTGAATGTAATGACTTTATATATGTAAGAATGTACTTTAATAGAACTGTAAGGGACAATCATAAGCGAATGGGAAGTAATCCATAATCGCAATCATAATTGTAATAAACCCAAATGAAAATGTACTCAGTCGTGTACTTAAATTGTACTTATGTACTACTATGAAATGATATCGCCTTCAGAAATGAAGACGCGGCAAAAAAATACGATTATTTTTATTTTTATTTTTTAAATTTTTATTTGGAATCTTTCAAACATCTGATCGTGTTTTAAAGGGGGGAAACTTAACCTTCAACTGCCGTCCCCCAAAATTTAGGCTTATATTATACATGTATTTGTAAAATGAACTACACTTGATTACGGGACTCTGCTTTGGTCACTGCTACGAGACTCCCTTGTTAGCAGCCTCGCTGCGGGGAGGGGGCAGAGTCCTCTTGCCTCCTTAACTTTTTAGATTCCGGCCTGAGCCATGGTCGAAAGAGGTCGAACCTCTACCCCTGTAAAATTCAGATCACTACCTGTAAATTTTTAAGAAGTAAATTACAGTAAGAGAAACTTTTTATTTTCCCCCTCGAGTTGGGCTATCTTCAGAACTTAGTCAGTAAAGTCGATAAGTTATAAAAGAAATGACGATAATTTTAGTACCAAGAGAAAGTATCAGAGTATTATAGCAAGAGAAAAATTAATAACTGTCGACCTCATAAAGCGAGAGAAAAGAATTACAATGTTATAGAAGAAAAGTATCGCGAGAAGAAATATCCGTTGTAGCCTCCCAACTAGAACCCCCGTCGATCCGAACCGACTCAGGGCCATAGACGGAGGGGTTAACAGAGTGGCGACCCTATAGCCAGGATAAACATTTGGCGACCCTACTACCAAGATTAGAAGAATATTTTAAGAAGAGGATTTTAACAAGTGGCCACTCTTTGGCCAGGATAGAAATTACCCTGCATCAGGATAAAACCAGTTGACCGGCGTGTCACGACTTCCAGTTCGTAACATCCACCCTTGAACTGGTGTGTCACGACTCCAAGTTCTCCACGCCTAGTTTTCATCCAAGAAGAAGTAGCCAGCAAGACACGTCTTCAGGACACGTCTCTAAGGATTTCGTCGTAGAAATTTTGTTAAGTACAGAGTTGGTTTTTTTTAAGTAATTTATAAACACTTGAAAAGTCAGTATTATTAACAGTTAATAATGAGTATCAAGTCAGAATTTACAAGAAACACAGTGAACATTCCATACACCAGTGATACATTTTTTTTAGTGAAACAGTAATTTTCACAGAAGTTAAAAGTCACAGAAGTTAAAAGTCACAGAAGTTAAAAGTCACAGAAGTTAAAAGTCACAGAAGTTAAAAGTCACAGAAGTTAAAAGTCACAGAAGTTAAAAGTCACAGAAGTTAAAAGTAACAGAAGTTAAAAGTAACAGAAGTTAAAAGTAACAGAAAGAGTTAATTTCAGAGAGTTAATTTCGAGAGTTAATTTCAGAGAGTTAATTTCACTATTATATTCAGTATAGAATAATTTTATTTTATGTACCAAACATAATAGTACCGGAGTGAAATGTTGTTTACATTTTTTATTTTTTGTTTACAATTTTTTTCAAATTATTGAATTGAATTGACTTGCAAATTAAGAAAGAAAGTGTTTATAGAGAGTTTATAGATTTAGAGAGATACTTGAAGTAATTTCAAGTCAGTTTTAATTGCAAATAAGTTGGAAGTCAGTTTTAGTTGCAAATAAGTTGGAAGTCAGTTTTGAAGTCAGTTTTAGTTGCAAGTAAGTTGGAAGTCAGTTTGAAGTCAGTTTTAGTTGCAAATAAGTTGGAAGTCAGTTTTGAAGTCAGTTTTAGTTGCAAATAAGTTGCAAGTCAGTTTTAGTTGCAAATAAGTTGCAAGTCAGTTTTGAAGTCAGTTTTAGTTGCAAATAAGTTGCAAGTCAGTTTTAGTTGCAAATAAGTTGCAAGTCAGTTTGAAGTCAGTTTTAGTTGCAAATAAGTTGCAAGTCAGTTTTGAAGTCAGTTTTGAAATAAGTTTTGAAGTCAGAAGGTTGCGCCCAGAGGGACAACCGCCCAGAGATTTATAGAAATACTTGATAAGAGGTCAAGTCAGAAGGTTGCGCCAAGAGGGACAACCGCCCCAGAGATTTATAGAAATACTTGATAAGAGGTCAAGACAGAAGGTTGCGCCAAGAGGGACAACCGCCCCAGAGATTTATAGAAATACTTGATAAGAGGTCAAGTCAGAAGGTTGCGCCAAGGGACAACCGCCCCAGAGATTTATAGAAATACTTGATAAGAGGTCAAGTCAGAAGGTTGCGCCAAGAGGGATAACCGCCCCAGAGATTTATAGAAATACTTGATAAGAGGTCAAGTCAGAAGGTTGCGCCAAGAGGGACAACCGCCCCAGAGATTTATAGAAATACTTGATAAGAGGTCAAGTCAGAAGGTTGCGCCAAGAGGGACAACCGCCCCAGAGATTTATAGAAATACTTGATAAGAGGTCAAGTCAGAAGGTTGCGCCAAGAGGGATAACCGCCCCAGAGATTTATAGAAATACTTGATAAGAGGTCAATTCAGAAGGTTGCGCCAAGAGGGACAACCGCCCCAGAGATTTATAGAAATACTTGATAAGAGGTCAAGTCAGAAGGTTGCGCCAAGAGGGACAACCAAAACAGAGGTTAATAGTCTCCACTTGATAGAGATCAAGTGGTCATTTTCCATTTTCAGTTAATTTGAAGAAGTCAGTTTTGAAGAAGTCAGTTTTGAAGAGTCAGTTTGAAGAAGTCAGTTTTGAAGAAGTCAGTTTTGAAGAAGTCAGTTTTGAAGAAGTCAGTTTTGAAGAAGTCAGTTTTGAAGAAGTCAGTTTTGAAGAAGTCAGTTTTGAAGAAGTCAGTTTTGAAGAAGTCAGTTTTGAAGAAGTCAGTTTTGAAGAAGTCAGTTTTGAAGAAGTCAGTTTTGAAGAAGTCAGTTTTGAAGAAGTCAGTTTTGAAGAAGTCAGTTTTGAAGAAGTCAGTTTGAAGAAGTCAGTTTTGAAGAAGTCAGTTTTGAAGAAGTCAGTTTTGAAGAAGTCAGTTTTGAAGAAGTCAGTTTTGAAGAAGTCAGTTTTGAAGAAGTCAGTTTTGAAGAAGTCAGTTTTGAAGAAGTCAGTTTTGAAGAAGTCAGTTTTGAAGAAGTCTGTTTTTAAGTCCCAAGTCATTTCAATGCAGTCAATTGAATTCAACTTTTTCTTTGTAAGTTAAGAGAATTTAATTTAAGAAAATGTAATCTAAGAATTTAATTCAACCTTTTATTGTTGTTGTAAAAGAGAATTAAATTCAACCAGAATTGACCGGTTTGCGTCTTTAGTTTAAACTTTGTTTTGTTGTAAGAAGGAAATTGACCGATTTGTCTTTTCTTTTCATGCCATTATTGCGTATATAAATATATAAGTAAAATTACATATTTTATTGTTTGCAACCAAAACCGTTTTTACAAATGTTTTTAACGAGTTTTATAATTATTGTGATTATATGATGACACAAATAGTGTAATAATTAATCGATCATGTAGTACCTAATTTATCTTGCTCTGTACGGTCGGGAAATTTACCCGTTGGACCGCACATACCCTAAATTTCAGTTGTGTTTATTCTTTTTTGTCATTTAATTTTAATAAAACTTCTACACAATAAAACATGTATTTATCATATGCAAACAAGTTTCCAGACTAAAATATCAAATAATTCAAATTCTATCAACATTTAACGAAAGAGTATAATTTTTCTACTTAACATGCGAAAATTATTAAACCTTTTTAATATTTTTTTTAGTATATAAAAATAATTTTTAATGTAAAATTTACCTGAAATTATTAAAAGAAAAGATTGTTCGAAATGCTTTCTTTCCATTTCAATAACTTTTTTATTCTTGGCCGAAACTCATCTAAGGTTCGATTTACTTTTATTTTTAAGAATATTATAAAATTATGTTTAGCTCATTAAAATGCATAAATTGATTTCTATTGTTAATTTGTATTATTAATTTTCTTAATTCAATTATCGTAGGGATATGTTTAATGTTAATGGTTATATAGTTCATATATAGCTAGGAATGTTACTAGTCGAATTTAATTCCATCTTCAAAATTTAATTTTTAATACCGCTAGATTTACTTTCATTAATTGTAAGGTCCTCTAAGTCCGTTTCTTTTTATTACCTTAATATACGTGTAACTGATTTAATTACGTAAAATCGATAATCCTAGTTGAATTCTATTACTTTTGACACACATTCGAATTCATTTTCTTTTCGTACTTCAAGTTACTTTCACATGAAACTCATATGCATACACTGTCATTAATACTACCTGTAATTAGATTTTAACAATAATTGACTTAAACTTAAAAGATTTTATAACCCTAAACCCATCTTAAATTATTATACATTATTTTTAAAACTTTGTTAATTCAAAAACCTTCCAAATCCCTACACATACACACGCATGTATGCACACTATATATACTATATATATACAAACCTTATGCTAAAATCATTGGATATCACAATAAACTATTTCATTGCGTGTAAGTGCTAACTATGCTATTTATATAGTCTAAAGCATTTTTGCTTACTATATATAAATTTTTGCTCAGGCATTTATTCAGTTAATTTAAAAATCCTCTCAGCTAATCTGTCCCTCAAAATAAGATACACACTTTGTACCTAATACACACGAATACACATTATACCACAGGTCTATACATCATCCATTACGTAATTCGATTTTTTACCTACAATAGTCAATAAAAATTAGCTTATAGATTGTACGACGTACGTTTTTCCCTTTTATCTACTCGATTCATTATGTACATAATTTATCCCACAGAAAAATAAAATGTTGAAATTTTTTTTAACCATATCATTGTTTGTCTAACTTAAATGTTTGTCTAAATTAAATGTTTGTCTAAATTAAAGTATTAATCTTTGAATTTTTTATATTATATAATAACTAACTAGTTCTGTATAAAAATTTGTAATGTAAAGAAGAATTCGTCATCTAACTTGAAGTAGTTAGGATGTTATTTTCTCATTTGTATTGTATTAATGGTACCCTATTAGATTATTGTATAAATATCATTTTTTAAAGGGGAGAGCAATATAAAAATGAACAATGAATAATCAATATTCATTTTTACATAAGAACCAAAATCGCTTAACGCGAGTTTGGATAAAAAATTTATTTGTAGCTTTCTATTTTTGTTTGTGTCACAACACTACAATCTACCATTTCTATGGTTTAGTCGTATCCATTTTCCATTTTTCATTTGTTATAGAATTTATTATAATTAATTATGGTTGTCTTGCATCTCACCCTCGTCCCTAGATTATGCATACACAGTGCATATAACAGGATTGGAACCCGTAGTTGTACTTCTTAGTCATTAATACCCACTCTTTGTCTCTAATTCGTTCTTGTAAATCTTCCTAATAATGATTTGTATTATACGTACAAATTCAATAACTATGACGTCATAAAGTAACTTAATTCTCTTCACGTTTGCCATACCTTGAACACTGAATCACGTGTTTAGTATTTGGACATCTTCCGTATTGAATGTATGGTAAATTCTTTAATAATAATAATAATAATAAAAAGAAAAAAAAAACTTCATTCTCTATACATCATTATTTATGTTGTTTCCTACCTATTGTCTACTGATACCTATCAACCTATCAGTCCATATTTTACGCGTGTCTATATTACGCACACAACCTATTGTATTACGTACATGTAAAATACATCCACATGTATTTTTTTTTTATTATTTTCTTTCAAGTGCGTTCACCCCTCACAAGATATTCATTATGCTTAGGTAAGTGGTCGAATTTCGAATTCGCGAATCACAGCAAAATCGAACTCTCTGATCCAAATTTATAACATATTATAATATAATGTAACATGTTATGTTTTATATAAATTATCTTGTATGTACTTGTGTTATGCTAATAACCATATAATATAACCATATAATATAACCATATAATATAACCATATAATATAACCATATATTATAACCATATATTATAACCATATATTATAACCATATATTATAACCATATATTATAACCATATAAGCACACCGGACAAAAAATTAGTCACCCCTCTCAGAATGTACCTAATAACGTGTGACGGCGCCTCTGGCCTTGATAACCGCACGAATCCGGCGAGGCAGAGACTCTACGAGGTTGTGCATGTACTGAACATCGATTTGCTGCCACTCGTTCATCAGCCGGTCCCGAAGTTCCGCCAGAGTCCGTGGGTGTCTATTCCTGCTCTTCACTTTCTGTTCCAAATAATCCCACAGATTTTCAATAGGATTTAAATCAGGGGATTTGGCGGACCATTCGAGGTGAGACAGTGTTGCAGAATGTTCGTCGTGCCACTCAGACACACTTCTCGCCCTGTGCACACGGCAATTGTCGTCTTGGAAGACAGGAGTGGCAATGTGATGCTGCTCCTGGAGATGTAGGGCAAAGGGTACCAATTCATCATTTAGTATGCGGAGGTACGCCTGCTGGTTCAAATTCATCGTCACTGGAACGAGGGGGCCCATTTCGTGGTACGAAAAACATCCCCAGAACATCACGGAACCACCTCCAGCCTGAACAACACCTTCGACGCATTCAGGATTAAAGGCTTCATTGGACCTGCGATGTACTCGTCGCCTCCCATCATTGGAGAACAAACAAAAACGGGACTCATCGGACCAAATTACACGTTTCCAATCTGCCGCAGTCCAGTTTTTGTGCCTCTGAGCCCATTTATAACGTGCCAATTTGTGACTTGCTGTTAACAGCGGCCTCTTCCGTGGTACCCTGCTCCAGATGTCCATCGTATGCAGTTCTCGTCGCAATGTTCGTTCGGAAATTGGTCGCTGGAGAACCTCATTGGTTTCTTGGAGCAATTGTTCTCTGGTTTGAAAACGATTTGCAGTTACTAGACGAGAAGCATGGCGGCGGTCCCTGTTGTCGAGAATTGTTTTCCGGCCACAGTTACGCTGTCGATTTTCAGTTGATTGCGAACTACACCACTCTTTGTAAACTCGCTGGACAGTACGCGTTGACACACCAACAAATTGGGCTACTTCAGACATTTTGTGTCCGTGGGCTCTGCCAAACACGATGGCTCATTTTTGCCACTGAGTATCGTCTGCCTCACGACCCATTTTGCAGACTATATCCAACACACACTTTATTCTTCACCACCTCACGAAATAGATCTGATCCTGTGTGCTACGTCACCGCTACTTGTCACTTACCAATGCTACATCAGCGCCCTCTGTGTGACCTTGAACTTCCTACTATCGGTGCTATTAGGGGTGACTAATTTTTTGTCCGGTGTGCTTATTATAACCATATATAAATATATAAAAACACTGTAAGAATGGTAAACGACGTAATGTACCTCAATGAAACTGTAATTGAATGTAATGACTTTATATATAATGTAAGAATGTACTTTAATAGAACTGTAAGGGACAATCATAAGCGAATGGGAAGTAATCCATAATCGCAATCACAATTGTAATAAACCCAAACGAAAATGTACTCAGTCGTGTACTTAAATTGTACTTATGTACTACTATGAAATGATATCGCCTTCAGAAATGAAGACGCGGCAAAAAAAATACGATTAGTTTTATTTTTTTTTTTAAATTTTTATTTGGAATCTTTCAAACATCTGATCGTGTTTAAAAGGGGGGAAACTTAACCTTCAACTGCCATCCCCCAAAATTTAGGCTTATATTATACATGTATTTGTAAAATGAACTACACTTGATTACGGGACTCTGCTTTGGTCACTGCTACGAGACTCCATTGTTAGCAGCCTCGCTGCGGGGAGGGGGCAGAGGCCCCTTGCCTCCTTAACTTTTTAGATTCCGGCCTGAGCCATGGTCGAAAGAGGTCGAACCTCTACCCCTGTAAAATTCAGATCACTACCTGTAAATTTTTAAGAAGTAAATTACAGTAAGAGAAACTTTTTATTTTCCCCCTCGAGTTGGGCTATCTTCAGAAGAACTTATTCAGTAAAGTCGATAAGTTATAAAAGAAATGACGATAATTTTAGTACCAAGAGAAAGTATCAGAGTATTATAGCAAGAGAAGAATTAATAACTGTCGACCCCATAAAGCGAGAGAAAAGAATTAGAATGTTATAGAAGAAAAGTATCGCGAGAACAAATATCCGTTGTAGCCTCCCAACTAGAACCCCCGTCGATCCGAACCGACTCAGGGCCATAGACGGAGTGGTTAACATATATATATATATATATATATATACTGTGTATATATATATATATATATATATATATATATACACACTTTATATATATATATATATATATATATATATATATATATATATATACACATATATATATATGTTAACCCCTCCGTCTATGGCCCTGGGGTAGTTCGAATCGACGGGGGTTCTGGTTGGGAGGCAGCAACGGATATTTTCTCGCGATACTTTTCTTCTATAATATTCTAATTTCTTTTCTCTCGCTATAGGGTCGACAGTTCTTAATTCTTCTCTTTCTATAATACTCTGATACTTTCTCTTGGTACTAAACTTATCGACTTTACTGACTAAATTCTTCTGAAGAGAGCCCAACTCGAAGGGGAAAATAAAAAGTTTCTCTTGCTGTAGTTTACTTCTAAAAAATTTACAGGTAGTGCTATGAATTTTACAGGGGTAGAGGTTCGACCTCTTTCGACCATGGCTCAGGCCGGAATCTAAAAATTAAGGAGGCAAGGGGCCTCTGCCCCATCCTCGCAGCGAGGCTGCTAACAAGAGAGTCTCGTAGTAGTGACCAAAGAAGAGTGAAGTAATGAAGTGAAGTCAATTTTACAATTACATGTATCATATAAGTCTAAATGTTGGAGGAATGCAGTTGAAGGTTAGGTTTCCCCCCTTTTAAACACATGATCAGATGTTTGAAAGATTCCAAATAAAAATTTAAAAAATAAAAATAAAAACTAATCGTATTTTTCGCCTAGTCTACATTTCTGAAGGCGATATCATTTCGTAGTAGTACATAAGTACAATTTAAGTACATTACTGAGTGCATTTTAGTTTTGGTTATTACAATTATGATTGCGATTATGGATTACTTCACATTCGCTTATGATTGTCTATTACAGTTCTATTAAAGTACATTCTTACATTATATATTAAATCATTACATTTAATTACAGTTTCATTGAAGTACATTACGTCGTTTACAATTCTTACAGTGTTTTTATATTTATATATGGTTATAATATATGGTTATAATATATGGTTATAATATATGGTTATTAGAACAACACAAGTACATGGGCACATACGAGATAATTTATGTACAACATAATATGTTATAATATGTTATAACATGTTATAAATTTGAAATCAGAGCGAGAGGAGATATTTATCTTAGAAGAGTTCGATTTTGCTGTGATTAGCGAAATCGACCACTTACCTAAGCATTTATGAATATCTTGCGAGGGGTGAACGGACTTGAAAAAAATAATAAAAAAAATAATGAGAACGTATTTGCGCGTTTCGAACGAATGCATAAAGTTTTGCATTTCACGAGCAAAATGAATATTTAATAAAATTGACATAGGATAATGGTCAAGATAAGATATGGACGTATGGGGGGGATATGGTCGAATAATAGTTATATTTATACTACATAACATATAAATAATGACTTCTATAGAGTGTACAGTTTTATTATGACGTTAAAGAATTTTCATACATTGAATACTAGAGATATGATGAAGGGAAATTAATGACGGGAAAATGTGACGTCATAGTTATTGAATTTGTACGTATAGTACAAATCATTATTAGGAAGATTTAAAAGAACGAATTAGAGAAAAAGAGTGGGTATTAATGGCTAAGAAGTACAACTACGGGTTCCAATCCTGTTATATATTATAATGTTATAATGTTTCAGACCAACAAAGACCCTAGGATCCACCCATGGCTGGTCTACCTAACTGTGTTCGTAATTGTGTATTGTGTATGTCCTCCGTGGTGGCGGAGGGGACCTACAATTTTACGTGGGTTCCGAACTACAAGAATATAAGAAATTTAGGTAACAACTGCCTATACATTGGCAACGACCAATTTTCACAAAACTAAATAATCATCAATTTAAAACTAATTAATTATCGATTTAAAACAAGATAGAATCTCTCGATCCAGAGGATCAAGTCATAATAGACTACTATCCACAAATATGTTACACTCTATATCTATTTATAACCGACATGCAAATATATCAGATCCAAAGAATCCAGTCAATTTCATTACGGTATCCATCAGTACTAGTAATATACATTACAATATATATACTTAAGAGGAAAAGTGTAGGTGTGGCTGTAAAGACTGTACAGTAATGTAGAAATGTGTGTGTGCACCCAATTTGGGTCTCCCATTTCAAGGTGTTTGTGGGGTAAGTGAAGATCATGAGTTTTTCAATAACTCACAGTACTATGAGGGGCACCGCTCGGCAGAGGAATCTCTTTAAATGGGGTGTGTAGGGACAGAGAGTATCCCCTAACCCAAGATGCTGCCTCCTTATATCCCACAACACTTGTGTTGAGCTGTGGGATCTATCACCACAAAGCCTTAATTTTACTACCTTAAACTATACCCAATCAATCAACATATGCATCTAATCGATTTTTAAACATGTTTATAGACGTGCTACTAATTACTTCTATCGGCAAACTATTCCAGCTATTTACTATTCTATGCGTAAAAAAGTTTTTGGCAACTGCTGTCTTGAACCTTCTACTTATCAACTTACACCCGTTATTTCTAGTCCTATTATATTGAGATATTTCGAAAAAGCTATCTCTATCTACATTATCGAACCCATTCATAATTTTGAAAACCTGGATTAGATCACCCCTTAGCCTCCTAGTCTCGAGTGTAGTCAATTTTAACTCCTTAAGCCTATCCTCGTACGACTTTGACCTAAGCGACGGAATCATCTTAGTTGCTCGTCTTTGAACTCTTTCGATTTTCTCTATATCTTTGCGCATATGTGGATTCCAAAATTGGACCGCGTACTCCAAATGGGGTCAAACTAATGATTTATAGAGAGGAATTATAATATCGCGCGATTTGTACTCAAAATTTCGAGCTATAAAACCTAAGATTTTGTTCGCCTTATTGACCGCTGCTGTACTTTGTTTCGCTACTTTTAAATCACCAGTGACTATAACTCCTAAATCTTTTTCCTGCTCTACGCTTGTTAAATCTTTCCCTGACATACTATACGCAAAATTACCGTAACGCGAACCTATATGCAAAATTTTGCACTTATCACCGTTAAATCTCATTTGCCATATGACTGACCAATCAACGATTTTATTCAGATCTTCCTAGATTTTACCTCTTTCTTCGTCATTAATCGCCCTACCACCCAGCTTTGTGTCATCCGCAAACTTTGAAACTGTACTGACTAGGCCGACATCTAAGTCGTTAATATATATAAGAAAAAGCAAGGGGCCCAATACAGAACCCTGAGGAACGCCGCTAGCTACATTAGCCCAACACGACTCTGCTCCATCAACGACCACCCTCTGTTTCCTACCTCGCAACCACTCTTCTAGCCAATTTATTACTACACCCCTGATTCCATGAGCCTTAGTTTTTTCAACAAGTCTTTTGTGCGGCACGGTGTCAAACGCGTTTTGAAAATCTAAATACACTACATCAACCGCCCGATATCTATCGTAAACGTCAACCACGCTTTGGAAAAATTCTAAAAGATTAGTTAAGCAAGATTTGTTTCGCCTAAAACCGTGCTGCGTATTTCTAACTAGTTTATGCAATTCTTAGTGTTCGACTATACGATCCCTAATTATTGATTCCAGTAGCTTACCTACAACAGACGTTAAACTGATTGGCCTATAATTTCCCGCCGCACCTTTATCGCCTTTCTTAAAGATAGGTGTACGTTTGCTAACTTGAAATTATCTGGTACGCACCCCTCAGAAATAGACGCATTAAAAATCTTTGTTAGCGGCACAACAATGCTATCTTTTAATTCTTTTAGTTGTATGGGATATATGGAATTCGGCCCCGGTGATTTACGCTTTTTCATTTTATCAATATAGCCCATTACTTCCCCTTCACTAACCACGATATTATCCAAAATATTACCATTATTAAAGGGTATTATGTCTATGACCGTAGGGATATCCGTTACATCTTCTATAGTAAAAACTGACGTAAAAAATTCGTTTAGCAAGGTAGCCATTTCCTTGTTTCAGAAACTAGATCTCCGTTTACATTTTTCAAAGGCCCCAAGACACTTTTTACTGGATTTCTATTATTGACGTATTGAAAGAATCGCTTGGGGTTTTCTTTACCGTCACGAGCTATGGAGATTTCAAATTCGCGCTTGGACTTTTTTATTACACTTTTCACTTCACGCCTTAGAGATATGTAGTTGTTTCGTAACCACAAATTGTCTTTATCGCACTTATGTAGCCTATAAGCCCTATCTCTACTCTTTATAATGTCTCCTACTCTAGAAGTAAACCACAAGGGCTTGTTGTTTACTTTCGCACGCTTCATTTTGTACGGTACATTCCTCATTTATAGTCCTAAATACTGTTTCGAACGATTCCCACATTAGTTTTGCGTTGGAGTTCTCCATTACGTTTTCCCAATTGACGTGTGACAATTTATTTCGAAATTTACTAAAGTCTGCGTGCTGGAAGTTAGGAGTTTTAGTCGAGTTAGCTGGATTCGAGTGACTTACTGAGAGGACAAACTCTACCATATTGTGATCGTTATTGCTTAACGGTTCTATTACTTGAGGATCAGTAATGAGCCTATCATCCGTAATTATTACTAAATCTAAAGTACTGTCCAACCTCGTAGGTTCCTCAACCTTTTGAATAAGAAAGCTATCCTCGAGAAAATTAACTAAACGATTACCTTCCGCGTCTCCCTGCATTGTATCGTAATTCACGTTGGGGCAATTAAAGTCACCCATAACTAAAGCCTGCTCACTACCGATTATTCTCTTTAGTTCACGATACAACGCTTCGTCCGTATCAGCTGTTTGATTAGGGGGCCTATATATAACCGCAACAAGAAGTTTGAAATCGTTCAATTTACGTTCTGCTATAGTCGAATCTATCGGTTCCGGAATTGTGTGCTTTACTTCTATAACGTTCGCAATATTATCTTTGATATACAGCATAACACCGCCTCCTCGCCTACCTATTCTGTTTTTAACAAAAAGTCTATAACCTTTATTTGATACTCCCCTACAAAGTCACGAGTTTCAGTGCTAAGCCACGATTCATTTATCGCAATTATATCATAGTCTTTACAAGCAATTAAAGAAAAAAAAAATTCGTTTCTTTTATTTCGTAGGCTACGGGCATTTAAGGATAAAACCTTCAAAGTGTTTGTAATTGTGACACCTTCGCGAGCGCAGGGGAAATTTGTGGAATTTACACTGGGACCGTTCGAGTTATGGCAGCCTGAAAAGAAGAGACAGTATTATGTAATAGTCTTCCTAAACGCGCGGCTCCAACGTCATTAAGATTTTTGAAGCACCGATACCTCAATTTTGCCGATACCGATTAATCGGCCGATACCAATTTGCCGATACCGATTAATCGGTGCACCCCTAATTAAGATGAAGTCCATCTCCGAGGAACAAGTCCCTCCTGCCGTAGAAACTGTTCCAAAAATTCGCAAAATGCACTCCTTCCTGTTGGCAAAGAGACTTTAGGTTATTGTTAATATAGGTCGCCTTGCTGTAGAAATCGTTACGTTGGATAATTCGAGGAAGTATACCTGTTAAAACAATTTTATTAGCTTTTTCCTTTAATCGCTCTCGTAAGTCCCTGTACCCAGTGGTGGGATTCAAAAATTTTAAGAACCGGTTCGCCCTCCCCTCCCCTCCCCTTCCCCACTTCGTCTCTCCCTTCCGTGTCAGAAATGAAAACTAAAAAATGTTTATATGGAAATTCTTTATTTAATTTCCTTTTAAATATTTCCAAATATCATTGTAGTCATTATTTCTTCCTTTTAGGAACCGGTTCGCACGAACCGGTGCGAACCGGCTGAATCCCACCACTGCCTGTACCTAGCCAGCAGTTCTTCCGATCTAGAATTTAAAACGTTATTAGTACAGACATGAATAACATACGTTGTGTCCTCGGAGGTACCGTCTGTAAATTGGTCAACACTATTAGTTATATCCTCCACCCTTGCACCAGGGTAGCAGTAACGGCGCCTACGATGAGGGTTTCTCCCACAGAATTCCTCGAGCTGCCCTCGAACAATGGAATCACCAACGAGTCGTATTTCCGGTTCATCAGCATCATCGAAACCTAAAACAGAAAACTTATTGTTTGTTATTACTGGTAGACATGTCTTAGGTTTCCTCAATGGGGCTCCATTACGCACTCGAACGAAGGGTTGGGAACTAGGGGAAGAGAGAAGGCTATTAATACTGTTTATATTATTAGTAAAGACTGAGGCAGGAGAGGTCTTAATTGGAGTTTCAAGGGATTCTAATTTTGCCGTCAGGAGCATCACGCTTTCTTCAAGCCTCACCCTGGCCTCCCTTTCACGTTCTAACTCGTTCCTCAGCACTTCCATGCTTGAGCACCACCTGCAAACTAACTGTTCATTATTATTAGCCATTGTAAACGCGTAAGCGGCAAATTTCCCTTCACAGCGACTGCAAGTACTTGACGGGGGTGCCATTTTTAATTAGTTAAAAAACAAAAAACGCAAAAAAAACAACAGAAAACGAGCGTTTGGAAATTAATAAATTACAACGTAGGTCTACCGCGTTCTTGAAACACAGAACCAGGTTCTTGTAACACAAATTTATACTAAATGAATATAGAATTAAGCTACCGACAAAAGATCTGTAAAAGAAGAGTATTTATAATACTTAGCTATCCGCGATTCGACCCGACTTTTTTCCTTTTTTTCACACGGTTGTGACCACACTCTACCTGACCTCTCGAAGTAAGGAAAAATGAACCCTATGACTCCACGTTTTCTGATAGATTTGAAAAACAAACAAGGCAAGCCACGTGCAGTAGCCTTGGTTTGATAAAGTAATATAGTACTGAATAACGTCAATAAATGAAATATATTCGTTAATGAATGATTAGGAGCACGAAGTAATTTAGTTTAGAATGCACCGAACACTATTTTTTTTTAAAACACTTCAACGAAAACCACTTATTCAATTGATAACACTGGACACTCGATAAAACACGTCTGTTCACAAGGAAAGACTGATCACGACTCTGTGCAATGTGTATGCATAATCTAGGGACGAGGGTGAGATGCAAGACAACCATAATTAATTATAATAAATTCTATAACAAATGAAAAATGGAAAATGGATACGACTAAACCATAGAAATGGTAGATCGTACGGTTGTGACACAAACAAAAATAGAAAGCAACAAATAAAATTTGTATCCAAACTCGCGTTAAGCGATTTTGGTTCTTATGTAAAAATGAATATTGATTATTCACTGTTAATTTTTTACATATATATATATATATATATATATATATATATATATATACACACACACACACTAGGGGCACTCAACATATTTCGCTCCACCCCTTTTTCTTAGCTAAATAATAGGCCATGGGGCTGAAATGTTTTTTGAGCCGTAAGTTTGAACTTTCTGCGCTTCACATAACCGGATTTTTCCAGTTTGAACCTCCCCTCCTTGTATAAAACCAATGCTTAACGCAGTTTCAGAAATGGCGTCTGACAGTGATGTACTTCGTAAACATAGGGCTGTTATCGAGTACTTAACCGCAGAGAAGGAAACAGTTGGAAATATTCACAAACGTTTACAAAACGTTTTCGGAAATGCTGCTGTTGATCGAAGCACAGTTGGACGCTGGGCTAAACGTGTGAGATCATCGGAGAGAGGGAGAGCAGCCTCGATGATGAGCCACGCAGCGGTCGGCCGGCATCGGCTCTGACATCTCACACTGTGCAACGTGCTAACAGCATCATTCGATCAAATCGGCGCGTCGTATACAAGGAGCTATCACTAGAGCAAGGAAATAGTGAAGGAATTGTGAATACGATATTTCAGCAACTGGGATACTCAAAAATGTGTTTACGGTTTGTTCCTCTCGAACTGAATGAAGATCAAAAAGCCCAAAGAAAAGAAATTGCTTCTGAGTCGTTGGTTCGATACGAGAAAGAAGGGGATGACTTCTTTTCACGAATTGTGACTGGGGATAAGACTTGGGTACACCACTTTCAACCTGAAAAAAACGCTAATCCATGAAGTGGTCTCACGCAGACTCCCCACGCAAAAAAAAGTTCAAAATGGCTCCCTCTGCAGAAAAGGTTATGGCCACCATCTTCTGGGACATGAAAGGGGTGATTCTGGTGGACATTACGAAGAAAGGACAAACAATCAACTCAGAGGCATATATTGCTACCCCACAGAGACTCCAGAGACGTATAAAGCGAGTTCGACTGGAGACAAAACTGGAAGACGTCCTTCTTTTGCGCGATAACGCAAGGCCACACAACAATTTGCAAACAAGAGAGGCCATCACAAAAATGCGCTTGACTGTGTTACCCCACCCCCCCATACAGCCCGGATCTGGCACCTTCAGACTTCCATTTGTTTGGGCCAATGAAGGATGCTATTCGTGGAAGAAAGTTTCAGAGTGACGATGAGGTTGTTGAGGAGGTTAAGAGGTTGCTCCAGCGGAACTCGGCGGACTTTTCCCAGCAAGGAATAAAGGCCCTTGTTTCGAGGTGGAGGAAAGCCACAGAAAAGATGGAGACTATGTGGAAAAATAAAAACTTGTAAAATAGGTATGTAACTACTTGTGTACAAAATTTCTGGAACTTACAATGAAAATTGAAAACAAAAAAAAAGGTGGGGCAAAATATATTGAGTGGTCCTCGTGTGTGTGTATATGTATATATATATATATATATATATATATATATATATATAATTAGCTATGATAATAATGATAATATTTCATGATGATTGTTACCTGTGTAATTTATAGCCAATAATTGGTAACAATAATAATAACTATTTCTCGTTACAGATAAAGCACTAGAAAAATTAAATTGGACTGAGCTGCCAGGTGTGTTTATCGTACTTAATGAAAGAATTATACAACTAGCGTTAACTTTTCAAATATATATATATATATATATATATATATATATATATATATACACACGGTCTGTCAAAAAAAACTAAGCCAAATTCAAACCTTTATTAAAAGAAAACCATTTATCTAATTAAGTTGAATTTTTTACACAATAAAGTATAGGTAATTACCTATTATCCTTTAAATGTTTATGACGATATCTTCAGAATTGTTAATTTTATTAATAATTAACTAAAATGTGAGATTCTCCTATTTAACATGAAAAATTTTTTTTTTACGACATACTGTACATAATTTTTAGTTTAATAAAATTAAAAGAACTTCAATATGATTCCCTTGCATTTTTATCACTTTTTTTAATCTTGGTCTGAATTCGTCTATTGCTCGATTTATTTGCTCTTGGGGGAGCTCTGCCCATTTTGCAATAATCAACTCACGCAAATGATTGACATCCCTTATTCTGTTCCTATACACTCTCTCTGCCAAGTTTTCCCATATTCCGTAGTCTACAGGGTTTAGGTCATGGCTGTTAGGTGGCCAATTATTCGGTTCCAGAAATTCAGGCACATTCTTTTTCAAATATTTGATGGTTGTTTTGGCAGTATGTGATGTTGCACCATCTTGTTGAAAAATAAAGTAGCCTTGACTAGCCAAGTTTCTCATTTCTGGAAGCATTTTCTCAAGCAGGGTATTTGAATAATATTGAGCATTAATTTTCACTCCTGGCTCAATAAAAAATATTGAAGTTTTTCCCAACTTCGACACTCCAACAGAAACCATGACGCTAGAAGAAAAGTGACTCCTTGTTGCGTACAGTCATTCATCTTGGATTTCATTTTTCTTCGCAGCATCAGAATAAACCCGGTCATTCTGTGAGTTTCTTGGTGGCTCTACCGTAAAACGTTTTTCATCCGTAAAAAATGTCTTGGAAAGTTTATCTTCAGTTATTATACGTAAAATACGTTTGGATTTCTCAACTCTTTTCTGACAGTTTACTTCTGACAATCTTTGTTCATGCACTCTTTTAAATGGTTTAAATTGCAGATCAGATTTAATAATCCTTCTTACGCTTGATTCTGATATTTCTAGTTCTTTTGGTATTTGAGCAGGTGTCATGTGGCTACCAGGTCGATCCTCTTGACTAAGGATACGTTCCTCCACTTTCTGAATATTTTTATCTACTCTAACTGATTTTGGTCGCCCACTACCAACCTTCCTTTCAATGCTTCCTGTTTCATCGATAGTTCTCAATAAGTAATCTAAACCTGATCTAGTCCATCCTTTATAATCGAATTCAGAAAGTAATTTCCTTGCACTATAACCTTTTTCAACTCTATAATGCTTTATAATTATTTTATCTTCATGTGAGAATGGCATATTTAGAGGTATTCACGAAAAATTTTAAATCTAAACAAATTCTGAAAAAGAGAAAAAAGAAGATATTACATAATGAGAAAAACTGAAATTTTCGCAATCTGTAGAAATAACCGCATAACTCCTAAAATATTTAAAATAAAGTTATAAAATTATCACAGATTATTTACGAGCCTTTTATTTATTTAGTGTAAAACAATACTTGAAATCTCTATCAAATTGTGCATTTTATGGAGATTTCAAATTGGCTTAGTTTTTTTTGACAGACACTGTATATACGAGTGTATATATATATATATATATAACGATAAACTAATAATAGTGTTTAAGATGGTAATTGCAGTTAAATAATAAATATGGTGGTTAAACGCTTATATGTCAGTCTATCTGCATAATTGCCCTAGGAAAGGCAAAACTTACCCCTATAATTGAAAATAAAATGTAGTTTATTTTAATTGTTTAATATTTTTATTGAACCTCATATAATACAAACATTAATTCAGAATTTAAATAGTAAATAGACAGTTATTAGCCTGAGTTTTGCAACATCTATATTTAACCTGAAGAAAGAAATGAATGTATCCGTTTAGCTAAACGGTAAAAATGGCTCCGAGAATTCAATACAAGTTGCTCTATGTTTTGAGACCCATACATCCTCTCGTGTAAGTCTATTAAATCCTTCTTCAAATATTTATTTTAAGTTTTCTTCTGTCCAGTCTCTATTGTTTAAAGGTATAAGGTTCAAAATTGAATGTCACGCTCTGATACAGAATATCAGTCTGATGTGTGAGAGTGTTGCTCCCCCTGCAGCTAAAACTAGCGGGGACCCCCGAACATGACGGAACGCTGGCGGAACAAAAAGTACTCGAATGTTTGTTTGTTTGTTCTTGTCTATTTTTGTTTCTGTTTTTGTCTGTTTTTTTCTCGTGAAAGACCATGAAAGAATCCCCACAGGAGGATTTTTTTTTCTCGTGAAGGAAAGCGAGGATGAATCGTTTTATTTTTTTTACCCCAAGTAGGAAGGAGGCCCCGCAAGGGGCCCTCAAGGGGCAAATGGCTTTCATTAAGGACGGTGAGACCCCATAAATGGGGTGAAGAACTTAAGGAAGGGGGTCCCCCTTATAACGGAGGCGAAGGCCTTGAGGGGGGCTCCTCTAGGGACAAGTTTCAAAGCAACCCAAATTCCTCTCCCTTTTTGGCATCATACTACTTAAGCAATTTACTGCATCAAAATTATAAGTTAAAGGTACAAAAATAGTTTCAACAACACACCTCAATTCCGCCTCCAAGCGTAGCCATCTACTGTAGTTCGTTTCCCTAGAAGCGACGTGAAGACACTGAGGTCGGGGGTTGGAATGCCGATGATGATGGTAATAATAATAATAATAATAATAATCCAGCAGTTAGCGCTGCGCAGTTTCTGGCCCTCCTGATTGATGATGATGATGATGATCGACTGTAGTTCAAGAGAAAAGTTCCTATCATTTGTTAAACACATTTCTGATAATTGGGACAATGATAAGAAATGCCAAACAAATCTACTTAATAAAACTTGTAAATGACGAACATTTTCTCTTCATTTATATTGAAGAATTTTTCACAACCAAAAAGAGAATAATTTATATTTAAGATTTAATAAATGAACAAATATGAACTTTTGACTACTTCTTAAACTCTCATTCTGTAGTTCAAATCTGTGGCTCAAAATGTGTTCCCGATATTGTAGGGCTACGGTGTGACCACGTCGTAACATTCCTTCCCGTTAGAACAGCGAGGTTAAGCCGCATTGAGTCTGTTCAGTAGGTGGATGGATGACCTCCTCTGCGTTCAGATTATGTAGCGACCCGGATCCCACGTAAAGCTGCAGGCCTTCCTCCATCCAGTTCTTTTGCCATTATGGAGGAAGTTAAACAGCCCAAAAATTGTTATTATTGTTGTTGTTGTTGTTGTTGTAAGAAAGCAAAAAGCATTATATAAAATTAGCCAATTTCATGTATGGGAAATGAAAAAATTCAGTCAATAGACAGGAATTTAAGTCAGATTAAAAACAAAGTTTTACTGAAAATAAAGCCTAACCATCTCTATATATGCGTGAAGTTTCACCAGTTTGTGTAGACTGATTCAGAAGTTATGACATGGATCTCCATTCGACCACTGACCTCTATTTGTGACTTTGACCTTTGATGCAAGGACCCGAGTTTTGCTCATGATAATGGTAATGGTAATCCTTAGTGGTAGGAGATAAATCCCATTAAAAGTACAATATATATATATATATATATATATATATATATATATATATAAAATGCGCCTCGGTGGTGTAGTGGTTAGCTTCGCTGACTACGAATCCATCGGCCCCGGGTTCGAGACCCGGTGACGGCAGGCGGCGCGCAGCAAAATCCAGCTGTTCATCCTTCCACACATAAAAAAAAGAAAGTGGTTGGTAGATAAATGGGTACCCTGGGTGGTCTAGTGGTTAAGACGCTGGGCTGCTGGTGGGGCGTGGTTTGGATTTCATGTTAAACTGTGGGTCTAAGGTGGAGTGAAAAGCCTGACCTTCGTCAGAATGAGCAATTCGGGCGGAAGCTAACCAAAGGTTATATACAGTATATATATATATTACATGAAGTACAGAGAATATAGAATTTCATTAGCTTATCCCTCACATTATGCGAGTATAATTTATGCAAGTCGGATTTAATCAAATTTCAAATATATATATATATTATATATATATATATATATATATATATATGAAAATTATTTCACGAAGGTAACACGTCAAAAATATTTATGATGAATAAAACCACGACAAGGAAAGGAAACACAAAATGGTGCTCAAGCGCTTTCGTCTAATGACATCCTGAGGATGTCATTAGACGAAAGCGCTTGAGCACCATTTTGTGTTTCCTTTCCTTCGTGGTTTTATTCATCATATATATATATATATATATATATATATATATATATATATATATGTGTTTGTATGCAATTTTGGTAACAGTGAAGATCAAATATTATGCTAGTCAATAATTTAAAATTTTCTTTATTAATTTAATGAAATTTCTCTTGTTTTAAGGTGGAGTGCGTTGAGGTGTAAGAACAAGGCTTTTTCGGGGGGTCGAACAACAGAATCGTTGACATTTTAAGTGAATTTGAGGGACGAGAAGCTCAACAACGTTTCTGTACTTCTTCACATCCTTACTTATTCAAACTGCAAAATTAAAAATTATGTGAAACTGTAATTAGACGGAAATGAAGAAAGTGAAAGTGAAAGTGTAAGTGAGTAGCTCGTCCCAACCAAGGAAGCGACTCTGCACTTTCGGTAAGTCGAACAAAAAATTTTAGTTACTTGTGTTATAATTTCACTACGTCTTTAAAAATTCTACTCAATACATATTTATTTTGGTACTTCCGTGTTAATTGGGGACCACCACATATTGATGATTGGTTAGGTTAAGTTGTAATATTTTCGTTAGTTGAAAATTTCCTAAAAATGAATGTTTTTCAGAAAATTGTATAAAAAAATATTTTAAAAAATATTGCTATTTAAAAATATGATGTATTAGAAATTTTCAACTGACGAAAATATTACAACTTAACCTAACCAATCATCAATATGTGGTGGTCCCCCGTTAATACGTAAGTACCTTTATTTTTTTAACTATGCACAAACTGAGAGGTAAAATAATTAACATCAGTAGTCTACTGTAAAATTTAATTTTAAATGTCCCTCATTTTGTAGTAACTTCCCCTCAAATTTTGAACATCAAGAACACGATAATTTAGCCTTTTAATTACGTCTACGCCTGAATTATTTCCCACGGATCTTCCCTAGTTCTTAATTAGATTTGTTGCTGGTGAACTCGTACGGGAAAGTTTATTAAGTATTGACTATTCAACTTAAAAGAATTAATTTTGAAGAAAAAATTCTTAAACCTCTAAACTTTTTCATCTACTGAAGTTAATTGAATTTTATACAGGCCATATGTTAAAATTATTTTAAAGCTCCCTTTTCATGACTTCAGTAACTGCAAGATTGTCTGAAGTCAAAGTATTGAGTCTATATACAGTATATACTTTTAAATCGAAGTCAACTGCAAAGTTAGGATCACCTGAAGATCAGGGCACCAGCCTTCTTTAGTTAGCCTTATAAGGCTAACTAACGAAAATATCACGACCTAACCTAACCAATCGTTAGGTCAACTGTACGCCCTTGATGAGTGGTTAGGTTAGGTCGTGATATTTTCGTTAGTTAGCCTTATAAAGCTAACTAAAGAAGCCTGGGACCCTAATCTTCAGGTGATCCCAAAGTTATACTACTGTACATATTAAGTTAATAAAGTCAGTACCTGAGAATGTTTGAACTGAAACTGCTGTTTGTATCATCTTTAAATACCAGTAACGTTTAAGCTGTATACACTTACAAGCACTCTGAAAGGTTTGACGAAACCTTCCTCGGCAATCTGCAGTCAGATCAACAAATTCCTTTACATCTTCCTTCTTACCTATTTTCAACAAATACATACCATCTAAACCTTGTAAATGCAGTCAACCATCATCCAACAGGGTTCCCACCTGGCACGCGAAAAATGAATGCAGCTGTCAGGCGGGAACTTTGTTAGAATGGGGAGCCCTACAATTACAAGTTTCTTGTATCATATAAGTTACCGTGGCCATTGCACTTTTCGCTAATATACTCGTAAGTTACCATCTAATCGAGCTGCCTGGTTAGGTTTGTCAGAGTAATCTCTCTCTCTCTCTCTCTCTCTCTCTCTCTTCTCTCTCTCTCTCTCTCTCTCTCTTCTCTTCTCTCTCTCTCTCTTCTCTCTCTCTCTCTCTCTTCTCTCTCGCAGGGGGTATAAAGGTTATGCACAGTCCTTCTGGGTGTTGTAAACTTTATACTTGGGGTGTGACAGCCCTCCGGTCCCGAGTCGTGGGATTTTAGAGGAATTGGCTGCCAATTCCTTTAGGTTCTCTCTCTTTCGGGAGGGCGGGTGAAGTCTGTTGTACAAACCTGTCCCGTGGGTTACTAGGACCCCTTCCCATCCCACTCTGTCCTTTTAGCTTAGGTTAGGGATGTTCTCCTCTGACTGCAAAAAAAAAAAAAAAAAAATTTTGTATTGTCTTTTTCTCTACTGTTACGATTAGGACGCTACTGCTATCTCATGCGTGGGAAGAGAGGCTTGGAACCTCTATAAATAACACCATTTAACTTCAGTTGTAGGTAAATATTTAGAGGGATAATAGCGAGTAGGATTGTTGACCATTTGGATTCCTACAAGCTACTTGGGGACTCCAACATGGGTTTAGACGGCATAGGTCGTGTCTCACCATCATGCTCGAGTTTTTCTACGTCATGTTGAGTGAGTATGATAAGAGTAGGGCGATTGATTAGAAGGCCTTTGATAAGGTACCTCACCGCCGGCTAATGGCCGAAGTGCGCGCGCTGGGTATTGGTGGGGAAGTAGGTAGGTGGATTGGAAACTGGCGAAAAATGCCAGAAAGTTAATCCCTTTCGTTAGGCATATGGGCTACAATCGACGCTTACGTGATGCGGGTTCAAAGATGTCGATTTTAGAAGCATGTTTAGTTCAAATGATAACCCAACTCGCAACAATGGTTAGAAGTTGGATTAGAAACGACTAGTATATGTGGGAATTACTTTAACACGTTGATAGTTTAAGATTAAAACCTCAGAAAACTCTGCAGGAGTTCGCTTGCTCGGTCTCTGTGAGCAAGCTAAATATAGAGCTATTTATATATTCTCCACTTTCCTGTAAAATTTCCTTGGCTACTTTTCCAGGGTCAAGGTATTTTCTTCAACCTTTTTCCGTACCTGCCTCTGGCAGGGAGGGAGCGGAGGGTGGGGAGAGAGCCTTCTACTTTTCTATCCAGTTTTCTACTACTGCTAGCATAGTTGAAAGACAAAATTTTCCCTGGCACCCGTTGCCATTGGTACCTCCTCGGTATGGGCCGCAAGGCCTTTTGAGGTACTTCTTTTCCTTGTAACTCTCTCTCTCTCTCTCTCTCTCTGCAGGGGGTATAAAGGTTATGCACATTTCTTCTGGATGTAGTAAACTTTATACTTGGGGTGTGACAGCCCTCCGGTCCCGAGTCGTGGGATTCTAGAGGAACTGGCTGCCAGCTCCTTTAGGTTCTCTCTCTTTCGGGAGGGCGGGTAAAGTATTTTGCACAATCCCGTCCTATGGGTTACTAGGACCCCATCCCATCCCTACTCTGTCCTTTTAGATTACGTTAAGGTTGTTCTCTCACTGCAAAAAAAAAAAAAAAAAAAACTTTTCTTTTAGTATCAAGTCTTTTTCTCTTCTTTTACTATAAGGACCCTACTGCTACCTCATGCGTGGGAAGAGAGGCTTTGGAACCTCTATAAATAACACCATTTAACGCTCGTAGGTTGTGAGAGACTGGGATGGAGGGGCCCCAGGCGTAGGGGCGCGATGAATGGAGTGTGGCTAGTGCCCCGTTAAGCCCATTCCTAACGCGTAATGGCTTGACCAGCCCCCTGCGACCGTTCTTTGGTGACCAATTGATGGTGCTTGGCTGTACTGCTCTTAGGTGAGAGGGCTTTACTGCCCAGCTGGCTGCCAGGCCAGCGTAAAGTCTCGGGCGTAGCCTCTGGGTCTGGTGGGATATCCCTTGAACACTGGATTCTAAGAGTCTGGCCGCTTGTGAGTGACTAGTAAGACTTAGTAAGGGGCTGCATCTCGCTGTCGCTCCTGGCGGAAAATCCGTGACGCTTGCGTCGCGAGTGTTTGTCAGTTGGTAGCTGCGACACGTTTGGGACGGTCCGGCCCTGGGGAGACCTTTGGTCGGTGCGGCAGCAGGAGAGGTGTAGTCTTCTGGAAGGAATGAACGTCACTTGCAAAAAGGCGGGTGCGTCTACGCGCGGGATTAATTCACCCCCCCCCCTTTTTTATATACTGGTCATAACGTTTTTGGATAGTTTTCATTGCTAGAACGCTTTATCTTATTCAGAGTATTCAGAAAAAACAAAAAAAAGAGAAAATATGGCAGGGCCAGCTAAATTGAAAGCAGAATGCTTTAAATGTAAAGTTAATCATTGGTGCGTAGACTTCCCAGAGGGTAGTATCAGCGATATCACATCCCTTAGTGTATGTTTGTTTTGTAAACTTAGAGACAACCACGAAAAGGAAGTTAAAGAGCTAAAGGAATTAGTAAAAAAGCTTGAAGCTAGGGTCGTAGCACTGGAAATCCAACCCAGTGGACAAGATCAAATTAAAAACACACCAGCAGATTCAAACTGTAAGATTAAGTATCTAGAACAAAGGGAGGGCTCAAAGAAGGGGCTGATAGAGAAGGGTGGGAAGGGATCGATAGAGAAGGGTGGGAAGGGGCCTGCTGATGGCCCAAAGAAACCGAAGGATGTAGCTACCTGTCGGGGTGGGTCGGGTGGTGTAACTGCGTGTATGGGTGGCGACGGGTTTCGAAAGGTCTCGGGCAAGAAGGCTGCGAAGCCGAAGCCTGAGACCCCAGTTGCCCCTGTCAAGACCTCTAACCGCTTTAGTCTCCTGTGCTCGAAGGAGGAAGACACCGTTTTGATTGGGGACTCGCAGATCAGGGGCCAGGAGAAGTACTTTGCTTCAGCAAACCGGGATGGGAGGAAGGTAAGGTGCTTACCTGGGCGGGGAACGGCGCACTTAAGGAAGGAGGTAGAGAAGGTGCGCGTGGTTAGTCGGAGGACTGCGATCGTTGTCCACGCTGGTGGCAATGACCTGTTCCTCAAAGGCGGTGGGGTAGGTCTTACTGAAGGGATCATCACCGAGATCATGTCTCTTGCGGATGATCTAAAACTGAAGACAGACAGGGGAATGTTAATGGGTATTTTACCGCGAATGAATGTCAGTGACCACGCGCTCAGTAAGGTCATTGGCATCAACGAGAGGGTACAAGACTTGTGCGTTCCGCTGGGCGTGAAGTTTATTGACCCCTTCGATGCATTTTCGGGTAGGTGGGACCTTTACCAGAGGGATGGTGTCCACCTCAATAACAAGGGTAAAGGTGTGCTAGGCGCGCTGCTCGACCGGCACCTATACAGAATGGTGAGGTCGAGTCCGGGGAGAGATGATGGACCCCCACCGGGGAGAGATGAGGATGAGCCGGTGGCGGACATACCATCGACTGAAGGGTGCGTCGAAGTACAGGTGGGTGACCCTCCTCCTACGTTGGAGGGGGCTCAGTCTCCTGCGGAAGTTGCCCCCTCGTTAGTGAGGGGTCAATTAGGAACAAGTTTTGCGAGCTACGGGCGCTCTTAGCATCAGAATACCAGGATATCGTTGCTATCACCGAGTCCTGGATTCATACTGATCGTAGGGACTACGTTGGGGAGTTCGAAATTCCCGGGTATAGAATGTTTCGCAAAGACCGCACCCGTGGGGAGGGGGGTGGGGTACTAATATACGTCAGAGACACGTTGAGTCCGGTTGACTGCCAGTTCCGGTCGGAACGGGAGCTGCTTGGCGTCGATTTGAACGTGGGAGGGACGAACTATAGGTTAATCTTGGTGTACAGACCTCCGCATCTCCTCCTCGAGGACGATACAGCCCTGTACACCGAACTCAGTAGCCTGCTAGGGGATAGGGTGTGTGTAGTTTTAGGAGACTTCAACTGTCGCGGCATAAAGTGGGAAAACAGGACTGCCGATGCTGAAGGGAGGAGGCTAGTTGACTTTGCTGATGAGAACTTCCTCACTCAGTGGGTCAACGAGCCTACACGAGGCGAAAGCGTTCTGGACTTAGTGTTCACGACCGAAGACAACCTCGTCACTGGCCTCACCGTTGACGAATCGTTGGGCGGGAGTGATCACAGTCTTATTAGGTTCTGTGTGTGCGTCCCTCGGGTGAAGCGTAGTAACTCGAGAGGCAGTAAGCTCGATCTCCGGCGGGCGAACTTTGTTAGCCTCAGGGATAGCGTAGGAGAGATGGGGTTAGAGGTTGGCGGCGATGTTGAGGGAGTGTGGAGTGCATTCCGGGATGAGTTTATGGTGCTGCAGTCTGCTGCCATACCCTCAAAACCGGTCACCCCTGCTTCAACGCAGCCTAAGTGGTTCAATCGTGGCATCGCTTCGGCTATCCGAAATAGGAAAGTAGCGTATAGGAGGGCGAAGGCCAATCGTTCCCACGAGAACACTGAAGCGTATGTCCGCCTGTGTAGGGAAGTGAAGGCGAAGGTTAGGCTAGCGAAACGTGACGAAGAACTACGGGTGGCAAGCCTCTGCAAGGGGAACCCTAAGGAGTTCTTCAGTTATGTTAATAGTAGAAAGCCCATTAGAAGCATGATAGGTCCTTTAAAGGACGGAAGCGGCGTTCTGCGGACCTCCGACGCGGACATCGCTAATGTGCTTAATGAGTACTTTGCGGGAGTGTTCACCAGGGAGGATACCCGCGTCATCCCCGAGCCAGCTGTGAGGCACGAAGGTGCTGGCCTGGATAGTGTTAGATGTACCGCGACAGTCGTTGCTCATAGAATATACAAACTGAGCGCGTTTAAGGCTCCTGGGCCAGACCAGTTTCTCCCCAGTGTTTTGCGAGAAGTGCGCGACCAGGTGGCTCCCCACCTGGCTACAGTCTTCAACAAATCGTTGGAGATGGGCCAGGTGCCTGGTGACTGGAGGGAGGCCAACGTGACCCCTATCTTTAAGAAAGGGGATCACGAAAGTCCAGGGAACTATCGTCCTATTAGTCTCACTTCAGTTGTAGCTAAATTATTAGAAAGGATAATAGCTGATAGAATCGTTGACCATTTGGATTCCTACAAGCTGCTTGGGGACTCCCAACATGGGTTTAGACGGCATAGGTCGTGTCTCACCAACTTGCTAGAGTTTTTCCACGTCATGTTGAGTGAGTACGATAAGAGTAGGGCGATTGATATACTTTATCTCGACTTTCAGAAAGCCTTTGATAAGGTACCTCACCGCCGGCTAATGGCGAAAGTGCGCGCGCTGGGTATCGGTGGGGAAATAGGTAGGTGGATTGAAAACTGGCTAAGGAATAGGCGGCAGAGGGTGGTAATTAAAGGGGCTAGTTCGGGTTGGGCCTCGGTCACTAGTGGGGTTCCTCAGGGTTCCGTTTTGGGGCCACTGTTGTTTACCATTTACATAAATGATATCGACGGTGGCATCGTCAGTCGGATCGCCAAATTCGCTGATGACACCAAGCTTGGGGCCAATGTTGGGACGCCCGAAGCGATCGAGGAACTGCGTGCGGACCTAGGTAGGATAGGAGAGTGGTCCGAAAAATGGCAAATGCCGTTTAACTTGGGTAAATGCAAAGTGATGCACATTGGCTACGCCAATCCCAAGTCGGACTACTCGATGTTGGGCAGTAATATCGAGGTGACTGATTTAGAAAAGGACTTGGGTGTGCTAATTAGCAGCGACCTTAAGTTTACGAAACAGTGTGTAGAGATGGAAAAGAAAGCCCAGAAACTATTGGGTTATATCAGGAGGCAATTTCAGTTTCGGAACAAGGAGATTGTGCTCTCACTGTACAATTCCCTTGTTCGGCCGTACCTGGAGTATGCTGTGCAGTTCTGGTCGCCCACCCTCAGGAAAGATATTGAGAGGCTGGAGCGAGTGCAGGCGACGGCCACAAAGTTAATCCCTTCCGTTAGGCATATGGGCTACAATCGACGGTTACGCGCCCTGAACTTGTTTTCGCTTGAAACTCGGAGGCTGCGCGGTCAACTGATCGAGGTTTTCAAGCTCTTACGAGGGTTCAACGATGTCGATTTTAGAAGTATGTTTAGTTTAAATGATAACCCAACTCGCAACAATGATTGGAAGTTGGATTTGAAACGGTTTAGGACTAGTGTGTGTGGGAATTACGTTACGTATAAGATCTGTGACACATGGAACAGGTTACCTTCGGAAGTTGTGAACAGTTCCTCTGTGGATCAGTTCAAGAAAAGGTTAGACGAAATCTTGCACACTATTTGAGTGTGTAAAGACATTTAGGACCTCAGTCTGCGGAAATTTCTTTTCCTATAAAATAGTTAATATCTGGAACCAACTGCAGGAGTTCGCTTGCTCGGTCTCTTTGAGCAAGCTAAATATAGAGCTATTTATATATTCTCCACTTTCCTGTAAAATTTCCTTGCTACTTTTCCAGGGTCAAGGTATTTTCTTCAACCTTTTTCCGTACCTGCCTCTTGCAGGGAGGGAGCGGAGGGTGGGGAGAGAGCCTTCTACTACTACTGCTAGCATAGTTGAAAGACAAAATTTTCCCTGGCACCCGTTGCCATTGGTACCTCCTCGGTATGGGCCGCAAGGCCTTTTGAGGTACTTCTCTCTCTCTCTCTCTCTCTCTCTCTCTCTCTCTATATATATATATAATATATATATATATATATATACAGGGTGGGCCGTAAGTTTCCATACATAGGAAAATTTAAATTATGGTCTTCACGTGCGTCGGTATTTGGATCAGCAGTTTCCGGATGCTTGGATTGGTCGGCGTGGTCCTGTGGAGTGGCCTCCCAGATCCCCAGATCTCACCCCCCTTGATTTCTATCTTTGGGGGCACTTGAAGGCCATGGTGTATCAGGAAAAGATACGAGACATAAATCATCTAAAGGAACGTATCACCAACGCCATTACAAGCATAACGTCAACTGTGCTAATGCGTGTTCATCAACAGTGGGGAACACGTATTGAAATGTGTTTTCAAAACAATGGCAACCATGTAGAGCATATTATATAAATAAAAATGGTTGTCCATAAAAAAATGTTTATTTTTCCTATGTATGGAAACTTACGGCCCACCCTGTATATATATATATATATATATATATGTTAAACACAGACCGTGCATGGAACAAGGAACTCTTCTGGGAAAATTAAATCCACTATAGTCCGAATAAGTAATGGTAAATGACAAATACCATAGTTTTTTTCCTTTTTTATGATTTTAGCCCGACGTGGGCAATGGGTCTCTCGCAAAGAGATCCCATAAATATAGCTTCCCTCACCAACTATCTGCAAAGCAGACAGGATCCAGCTTTGGGACGTGGATCTAGGGTTTAAAGCAAGCCTAGATCCCTACACTCAGAACCTCTATATAAGTAAAAGACTCGTTGCATTCACGTCGTGTTGAATAAATCAAAGAAAAAGGGTGTAACTATTGTATTTTTAGCCAAAAAAACCAAAACTTAAACCTCAACCGGGACATTGAGCGTCCACTTTTCAAGGCACGAAACACGTCCGTTTAGTATACACAAACTCAGAATGGTTCCCTGAGAACATTATATGTTAAACACAGACCGTGCATGGAACAAGGAACTCTTCTGGGAAAATTAAATCCACTATAGTCCGAATAAGTAATGGTAAATGACAAATACCATAGTTTTTTTTCCTTTTTTATGATTTTAGCCCGACGTGGGCAATGGGTCTCTCGCAAAGAGATCCCATACTAAACGGACGTGTTTCGTGCCTTGAAAAGTGGACGCTCAATGTCCCGGTTGAGGTTTAAGTTTTGGTTTTTTTGGCTAAAAATACAATAGTTACCCCCTTTTTCTTTGATTTATTCAACACGACGTGAATGCAACGAGTCTTTTACTTATATAGAGGTTCTGAGTGTAGGGATCTAGGCTTGCTTTAAACCCTAGATCCACGTCCCAAAGCTGGATCCTGTCTGCTTTGCAGATAGCTGGTGAGGGAAGCTATATTTATGGGATCTCTTTGCGAGAGACCCATTGCCCACGTCGGGCTAAAATCATAAAAAAGGAAAAAAACTATGGTATTTGTCATTTACCATTACTTATTCGGACTATAGTGGATTTAATTTTCCCAGAAGAGTTCCTTGTTCCATGCACGGTCTGTGTTTAACATATAATGTTCTCAGGGAACCATTCTGAGTTTGTGTATATATATATATATATATTATGGATCAGTTACAACGGGTTCAGTAGGTGAAATTAGATTAGGTTGGAAGTATTGCCTATATAATTTATAATAGCTCTCTTTGTATGAGACCTTTAGACATTACTTTCTGATGTATACATTAATATGCATATAATTAAAAGCAGAAATGTAGTTGTGTGGTTGAGGAACTGTATTATATGTATTGGCTGCAAAAAGTTCGATGAAAATTATAAATTTTAAAAACCAGAACTCAAAATTTACTACCTAATTTTGTAGATTTTTTTAAAATTGGATGTTTTTTAAAAATTGTTCAATCAAGTAAAGATAAGCACCCCAGCCTTCTTTAATTAGCTTTACAGTATAAGGCTAACTAACGAAAATATCACGACCTAACCTAACCAATCGTTAAGTCAACTGTACGCCCTTGACGATTGGTTAGGTTAGGTCGTGATATTTTCGTTAGTTAGCCTTATAAGGCTAATTAAAGAAGGCTGGGGGTGCTTATCTTTACTTGATCCAAATTGTTTCCCTGTTTGCGTACATCTTATATCGTTTAATGTTTAGGAGTTGTTCCAATCTTATCTTCAGAAACGAAACTAAATTCAGTCATAAAATTAATTAAATAAAATCATAAAATTAACAGTGAAATAAGTATAACATTAAATAAGTAATTAAAAGGTTATAAATTAAAGTTAAAACCACATAAAACTAAAGAAAGTATAGAAATACAAGAAATTAATTGTTGGTTGGTTGATTCCGATTTACGTCCCTCAGCCCCGTAGGAAGGGTCAATGAGACAGAATTAAACGCTGAATATACGTTAATTTATGTAGATTACCCTCTACTGAATTTGAAATGAAATTATTTAGGTGTTGTTGGAGATTAAGTGGGCGGTAAATGGATTGCGAAATGTTTATTCTGCGATGAAATTTTAATATTTGCATGAAAGAGTAACTAAAAAAATGTATATGGAATTTTCGTGAAAATTTATATTTTAAGAAGATTTTAATGTTTAAAATTAAAATATTTAAGAATAGAGAGTGAGCACTAGGGTTATGACATTTTTATAACTTCATGTTCCTGTATCATAAATCGATGAACTTTTGCCCCCTGACAATGAAAATAACAGTTTTGTCGATATATTTTGAAAAGACTTCACCCCAAAATAAAAAATTAATAAAATAATAAATATTGGTTGCTCCTTGGTATAGCTATTGCAGATGGGTCTCTGTTCCAGTGATTTTCCAGAGTATTTAGTGCTTTTCGGTATTGTTGCAAGATATTGGACAATTTATGATAATCATCAGGTAACCAATCTAGAATGGTGCAATGCAGCTGTCTCGAATATACTAATATACTATATTTGCTTTCGGGGTGACATTTTTTTTTAATTCTGAAGAATTAGGCCCTTTTTATTGTTTTCAAGCAAAAGTTCATCGATTGATGATACAGGAAACAATATTTATGACAACAAATTAAAAAGTCATAACCCTAGTGAGCACAGGTAAATTTTTAGACACAATCCGAAATGATGTTTGGTGGAAGTTTCCCTCTTCGATGGAATTACTGTACCATTTTTGGAATGATAAATAACACTGGCCAACAAAATGAAACCTTTTTTTCTCATCACAAACATGATCACACTTTTCTTAATGCACTTTTCACGCTGATTCCGAATCTGGTTTTATTGTTTTTCTAGCACGTATAGTTATATAGATACACTGGTTTTGATATTTTTAAGTTTTTGATATTGCTATAAGAAAATTTATGGATGTATAGATCACACTTAGGAATGCTGAACAACAAATACATCATATACCTTATTCAATGTACTTATAAATAAAGAATATATACATTATTTTATTAAAAGCGCTGTGAGTGTGATTTCCTTTTGTAAATTTGGCCTGGATTGTCACGATACAGCATCCAACAATGGTCCGCCATCATGCTTTCATTCCAATATCCTTGGTAGCGCTTCTCCATCATCTGAATATCTTGATGGAAGCGCTCTCCTTGCTCGTCACTCACTGCACCAAGGTTTAGAGGAAAGAAATCTAAGTGGGAATGCAGGAAGTGAATTTTTAACGACATTCGACACTTCATTTCTTTGAAGGCATCAAGGAGGTTCTTGACTCCATCCTTATACGCAGGTGACTTGTTGCTTCCAAGAAAGTTTTCACATATCCATTTGAACGCCAGCCAAGCCTTCAATTCCAGCGGACTTAGGACTATTTCAAATTCAGTGTCATTCAAAACCTCCCTTATTTGTGGCCCAATAAAAATTCCTTCCTTCAATTTTGCTGCAGTAACCTTCGGAAATTTCCTTGAAAGGTATTGGAACCCTTCAGAATTGACTTTACCCATTGCTTTAACAAAATTCTTCATTAAACCAAGTTTAATGTGAAGAGGTGGCAGATAGATCTTTTGGGGATCCACTAAAGGGACAGACTGGACATTGCTTATCCCTGGGACATATGTATACCTAAGTGGCCAGTCACTTTTGGTGTAATGTTCTATAGTGGCGCGACTGTCCCACAGGCAAAGGAAACAACAAAATTTTGTGAATCCTGACTGCATACCCATAAGCATTCCTATAACTTTTAGATCTCCACAAACATTCCATTGATGACTGTCGTATTTGATTGCCTTAAGTAGTATATCCATATTGTCATATGTCTCTTTTAGATGGACGTAATGGGCAATGGGGATGGATGGCATTATATTACCATTATGCAAAAGAACTGCTTTCAGGCTTCTCTGCGACGAATCAATAAAGAGGCGCCACTCAGATGCCACATACGTCTGAGATATGGATGTAAATAGTCCATTGGTGTCATGGCAATAACAGAGAGGACAGTCTACTGAAAAGAATGCTGTTAATTCAAAATTCCGCTTTCGGTAGTAACTAATACGAACATTGTTCTCAAGTAAATTGTTCTCCTTTAGTCTTGAGGCGAGAAGCTCTGATTTCTCTTTAGACAGCGATAAGTCTCTAACAAGATCATTCAACTGTCCTTGGGTTAACTTTTTAGGCTCTAAATGTCTACCTTCAAAAGTGTACTCTGGTTCTGTAGATGGTCCGGAAACGCCAGTTGCACCTTCATCACTTTCCATGTCATCTATGATAGAATCTAGCCTATCACTTGGGGGAATTGGAATGGGCAATGTTTCATCATGTTTTACTGGTCTACGTGCTGAATCCAAGTTTGGATATACAATCTGGTGTTTGTTCTTGGCAGAAAACCCCATTAAGTTCACACTACAAAAATAACAGTCTTCATGATGATCTCTCGGCTCCCTCCATATCATGGGTATGGCAAATGGCATTGAAGCTTTCTTTTTGTTAAGCCAATCACGTAGTCCGTTTGAACAGCCAGAACAGATTTGATGTGGCGCCCATGGTTTATCTTGGTCACCTAGATGGCAACCAAAGTATAGCTTGTATATTTTCTTAATGTCGGTTGTAATACTTCGTCGCTGTGTTTTAGTTGTCAACTGGCCGCATACGAAACAGAACTTGTCGGGGTCATTCTTACATTGTCGAGGCATGTTGACTGACCTGAGCAAACTATAAATTTAAAAAAATGTACACCAACTTGACACAACAAGTTCTTGGACTGGACTGATCTTTTGACACACAAAGCACGGCGTTGTTGCCTGAATCACAATGCTGCTAGACGTAAAAGCTCACACCTGAAATACATAAGATGTATAATTAAGATAATTGAAATAAATAAGATGAATAAACTAAAAAAACACAATAAAATAAACACAATCAAATGTTGAAATATTAGTATTTTGCCTATTTAAAATGGTTAAATCTGTGTAGTTATATATATGCCTTCATCTTGAAAACTGTACGTGCTAGAAACAATCTGAATGCAGTTTTGGAATCAGCGTGAAATATGCTATCCAGCCACCACAAATTTTACTCTGATGAAAAATCTTTGTTGACCAGTGTAATTAACGAAAATGAATTTTAGGTTGAATTTTGGATGCAACTGGTTGATCAATTTGTCACATTGTTTTCTTCGCTTTTCGGATACTTGTTAGTAGTTGATTGATATTAAATTTACTTTTGTATTATTGTAACATAACAAATTGTAATAGTGTCTTATTGTAACATAACAGAAATTGTAATATTCTAATATTTATATTTATAAATAAATATATAAATATAAATAAATTAAAAATAAATATATTCTTAATGACTTCACACTGATTCAAATTCATTGTCTGATTGTCATAACTACGTATGAAGTGATGTTTTATTTTTAGTTAATCTGAGAACATAGTAAAGCCTAAAATTTAAGGGAAAAATAAAATAAAATAAATATTTTAATTTCACAATTACTTATTTTATGTTGAAATTATTGTAACAATAAAAATTGTAAAATTGTAATATTTATTTTATAAATAATTATTCATTCATACTGAATAAAATTTCGGGTACCACGGATTTTCTTATAGGTTGATAGACTTTGGTGAGAAAATTTCGAATGTTCCCGTGAAAGAGATATTTTGGAAAATGATTCGCTCGAAGAAACGAGATGATGTATTATGTTTATGGAAAAATATGTATACCATGCTTATAGATTCAGGTTAGGAGATAAGTATTTTAAATAACAGAGATAATATGGCTATGAAACTTTGCACCCAAGTTTGTGGTGACTGATTTCTGGAATATTGTTGTTGTGAATTGATTATTTCTGCTTGCTGTATGGTGTATCAAGGAAAGGAAGTGTATTTCAATGTTCATGTTCAATGGTAAATTTGGTTGCAGGATGTTGCTTGTTTAGATAATGCATGAATTCTTATACAGTATATCCAGTGAAAATTTGGTTCTATATAAGCAGGGCATTTCTGTATAAAGCCAATTTCTTTCATGATAATTTGGAAAGATGTTTGCTAAAATGCAACTTAAAAGTGAATCCATTGCAAGAGGTGTTGTCTGTAAATATATTTTATTGTTAAAGAGGGTTTCTGTCTTTTGTTGTAAAGCTGAAGGGAATGACAAACTCCTTTTTAAAATCATACAGAGAGTTGACAAAAGTAAATAGGCACGATGGGTGTCCTCAACAAAAATGGTAAAGATCATCAATGGAATGCCAAAATGTGTGTCAGCCTTACTTAATGCAAAGGTGAAACCAACATGATTCTTAATATACTGATTCAATAAATGTTTTATTATTTATTGAGTTTTAGTTTAAAAATAAACTGGAAAAAACCCAAAGGTGTCTATTTACTTTTGTCAACCTCTGCATGATACTATTTGGGAACAGTTCATCTTTTTCCACATTTATAAGTAAGGATTCAATATTGCAGATTAAAAACATCCTCGATCCTTTTTCCGCAGCCCAATCTCCAACACCACCTAAATAATTTTATTTTAAATTCAATGAAGTGTAATTTACATAAATTACTGTAAATTCCATCCTTAATTCCATCTCAATGGCCTCTAGTACGAGATTGAAGGACGTAAATCAGAATCAACCAACCAACAATTAATTTCTTGTACTTCTATACTTTTATATTGTTTTTTAGCCTTATGTCGTTTTAACTTTAATTTATAACATATTAATTAGTTACTTAATTCTATTGTTGTTTCAGTCTTAATTTTATATTGTTATTTTCATTTTATGTCTTTGGACTTGATTCCGTTTCTGAAGATCGGAACAACTCCTGAACATAAAACGATAAAATGTAAAAAATGCATGAACGTTTGGCTATCGCTTTACGATATATATATATATATATATATATATATATATATGGAAAAGAAAAAGCCATTCCTTGCGAGTGTGTATCATTTATTTATTTCATATATGCAATTGTGAAATTGATCGCATATATACCTTTCAACCTTTCAAATGTTCCATGCGATGATTCCTCATTCCACGAAGGTCAAGCTTGTCGCCCCTCCTCTCGAGTTGGCCTGGTGAAGTAGTGAGTTGGTTTCTTGTACTCTCCACCTCGCATAGCCAGGTACGCCCGGCTCATCGGGGATTGTTCTCAGCCAGGCGTCTAATCTTCTTTTGAAGATGTCCACCGCAACACTACTCGTGTTCCTTAGGTCTTTGGGCAGCCGATTAAACAGTTTTGGTCCTCTCACAACAAAACTATTTTCTTTCAGGGTGAAGGATGTTCCCTGTCTAGCCTTTAATTTGGGAACACGACACAGTCTTCCTTTTCTACTTTTCACTGTTGTTTGGGGAGTTATAGGGTTCAGAGTAAGATTAGGGACTAGTTTCTCCATTATTTTCCAAGTGTAAATAATGGTGTGTTTGTCTCTTCTCCTTTCCAGTGAATATAGGTTTAATTCGTGTAACCTTTCCCAGTAGTTTAGTTCTTTCCACCCCTTGATCTTGTCTGTGAAGCTTCTCTGAATCCCTTCTAGCTGTCTAATGTCTTCTTTTTTATATGGGCATGTTAGAACCGAGCAGTATTCCAATTTGGGTATGATCAGTGTTTTAAATATAGGAATCATTATATTCCTATCCCTTCGTTTAAAGGTTCTCAGTATCTGCCCAGTTATTCTATTTGTTATGTTTACTGCCATCTTATTTGTTGTTTCAAATTTCGCATCATCAGTCATTACAACCCCTAAATCTTTTGCTTTAGAATTTCTCTGAATTTCCTGTCCATTTGGGGTATAATATTCCATGGATTTTGTCCTCTTTTTTTCCGTACCGTAACAGCTGAAATTTCTCAGTGTTAAACTTCATATTGTTGTTTTCCGTCCACTTGTAGATTCTGTTCATGTCGATTTGTAGAGATCCTCTCTCTTCTGGGTTTTATTTTCTCCTGATCTTTGTGTCATCGGAAAAGGATGTTACTATGGTGTCTCTGGTAACGTCCTCATCTATGTCAGTTAGCATGATTATGAAGAGTAGTTGAGCTAATACTCTTCCTTGTGGTACTGAGCTGAGGACCTCTGATTCTGATGAAGATGCTCCTTGTACTGTGACGACTTGCCACGGCTCACTAAGTAAATTATAATCCATTTCCCTACTTTTCCTGTATTCCCATATATTTCAGTTTATGTATTATGATTCCATGGTCACACTTGTCAAACGCTTTGGCAAAGTCTGTGTATATTACATCATAGTTTTCATTACTTTCCAGTGCGTAAATAATGTTGTAGTAGTGTTCCATCAGTTGTGATAGGCATGATCTGCCTGACCGAAACCCATGTTGGTTATCATTTAAATTTTTCTGAGTTTCCAAAAAGTCAGATTTTCTGTCTAACTACTCTTTCAAATATTTTAGTGAGATGAGATGTAAGCGACACTGGCCTATAGTTTTTGGCCTTGGATCGATCTCCTCCTTTACATATTAGGACTATGTTCGCTCTCTTCAGGATGTCCGGTTTCTCCCGTGTCTAGTGATCGTCTCCATATCCAATATAGGGGATCAACGATTGCATTCTTGCAGTTTTTGATTAGTGTGGCACTCCATTTGTCCAGTCCTGTCGCTGAGTGTGCTTTTAGTTTCCCTATAGTTTGTGTAGTATCATCTGTCGTAAAGCCGAAGTCTGTTATACTTTCCCCTTATAGTTCTTCTTCAAAGAACGCGTTTCTATCACATATCAGTTCGTCAATTTTTGGGATACTGAAAGATGATTCGTACTCAGCTCTTAATATTTCAGATACTTCTGTTAGATTATCAAATAAAACACACTTCGTTTTTCAAATTATAGAAGTACTTTGAGTTAACCTTTATCGCTTCTATAGCGTCGTCGTCTTCTTTTTCTGTATGCTTCTCAATTAGTTCCTGTATGACGCAATCGATACTCTGCAGCTTATCATTTAATACTTTTCTGATGTTGTTATCTTTACAGTTACTTAATTTTGCAGTCACCCCTTTTCTCTTTCTGAACAATGACCTCGTTTGTCTCTCGAACCAGCTTCTCTTTCCTCTTTGTTGTCACTCGCATCTCTTCCGTTGTCTTAGCCTCAAAGATGGTTTTCCAATCTATTACTTCCATGCTGGATGCAATATCTTCCCAGTTTATAGCTTTGGAGTGAAAATTAAAAATTTCGAATTTGCTTCTTTCTGTTGTTTGTGTTCTTTCCTTTCCTGTTTTTTTATATTGGTTGTTATTTCCATAATGTTGTGATCCGATATTATAGTTGGGAATATTTCTAAATTATCAATTAGGTTACTGTTGTTTGTGAATACCAAATCTGGGCAGTTGTTTTTTCTTGTATTAACATATTCATCAGCTAGAGCTAGTAGCATCTTTATCTGCTCCTGGTCTTCCCGATTCCCCCCTTTGTCCTGGTGTATACACATATGTTTTCCTATCCTTTTATATTTCATGAATGTAAAATTGAAATCACCACAGAGAAAAATATTTGGGGTTCGAGAGTGTAGATCTTTTACCCAGTTTCTGACCTCTGTAATGGAATCTGAGAATTTTGAGGAATGGTTTGATTTAAGGCCATGAATGTTGGCTAGGATTATTTTTTTTGTATTTGCGCCAAGAGGAACGCCTTGTCTCTTCGATTGTCATTATCTCCAGTGCTTCGGCGTGGCGGCGTTAAAGAGACAATCCAGGTTCTCTTTGACGCTCTCCTCCCTGGCTTTCAGGTGTCCGACCGTTTCGTCTTGTTTTCTTTGTTCTTCTTGAGTTTTTCCACTCATCAAAGAGTTCAGTGACCTTGTCAACTCTGTGCTTCTTGAGCCACGCAGGAACCTTAGCTCTGTCCTACACCTCCAGGACTGAATTCGCGATGGAAGAGGCACTTGAACGAACCGTCTCTTTTTCAGTCAGATAATGGTGAAAAAAGAGAGCCGTCACTTCTCTTTTGGACGGAAGATTCGTGCCAGTGAACTGGGCTTGACGAGGGCCTACAAGCTAAATATCTGTGCCCTTCTGAATTTGCTTAGAACTAGCCATAATACACAGATGTACTGATTTCGGACCTTTGAACAGAAGAAAGCAATGACATCAGTAAAGCAGAGAATCCAAAACCTGAACGGTAAAAGAAATAATCGCTTTGCTTCCGTTACATGAAATAACTAATTATGTATTTCAGAAAAATCTTACGTGTGTATAGTTCCAAAAACAAAAAATAAATTAATGACTTCACCCTTCTTGAAAGATGAGTGCACAAGTAATCCTAACAGAGCTTTGGGTACTCTTATCGAGTTGGGGTTCTTAAAGAGTGTACAATAAGTAGAGACTCTTGGTATTAGTAAAGATACTTATTCAGTTATTTTTCGGAATTCAAACAATTAGTATTACAAATGGAAATATTTTAGGGAAGTACCATAATGAAGGCTTCCGAAATTCTAAATCCCTCCTCTATTGTTTTCTGAAATAACAAAAAGAAAGATTTCTTATGTTATCTTAACTTACAAAAAGTATGATTATCTGAAAAGATAAGATTTCTTATGTTATCTTAACTTACAAAAAGTATGATTATCTGAAAAGAGAGAAGAGCGAGTAAGTTATAAAGTATTTATTAATTCATCCCAGAAATACAGTAAAGTAGATGAACCCAAACTAATTCCACTTCATCGGAGAGAACAAACTAAACTGTTCAAAAAGTGTGAATGGTTGAAACAGTGTACACTGTACAGGATAAAATTTTGAAATCTTGGTTGCGACCTCTAAATTTAAATGTATTTTGTAGAAAAATGGTCCAGATCAATTTTTTACTAATCTTCACAAACCTCCGAGCTACCCCAATAAAAATCGAAAGTTCGAAAATAAAGCGCCACCCTAATATCGTGACCGGACAGACAACTCATACCTAGGACAACTCATACCTAGGACAACTCATACCTAGGACAACTCATACCTAGGACAACTCATACCTAGGACAACTCATACCTAGGACAACTCATACCTAGGACAACTCATACCTAGGACAACTCATACCTAGGACAACTCATACCTAGGACAACTCATACCTAGGACAACTCATACCTAGGACAACTCATACCTAGGACAACTCATACCTAGGACAACTCATACCTAGGACAACTCATACCTAGGACAACTCATACCTAGGACAACTCATACCTAGGACAACTCATACCTAGGACAACTCATACCTAGGACCAGAAAAAAAATGAAAAATTAATGAAAACATTTATTTTTTTAAATTAAAAATTAAATTTAAACATTTAAAATTCATGCGAGTTTTATATATAGTACAGGGTGTCCGAGAATTTTCTGTACAATTTTTGGCTGTTATTAAAAGTCAACCATGAAATGTAGAAATTCCAGTCTTGTCCCATTTTACAGAGAATCTCATTAAGTTTTTTCTGATACCAAGTTTTGACAAGTTTTTTAGAAATTCCAGTGTATCCGAACATTATCTGTACAATTTCATCTTTTAATAAAATTCTTGATAACACACGTAAAATTCTTAAACAAGATTATTTAGAATCTGTATTTTCAAAAGTTTCTTTTATTAAAGTAACGTTGTTACAAACATTCGATATGTGCACCATTAGTGATTCGCAAAACATCCAATCGATACTCCAAATGTTGCCATGTACGCTGCAGCATATCCACATCAATTCGCTCAATAGCAGCTGTGATTCTTGCTTTTAAATCATCAATGTCTGTCACCCGCGTACATTTCTAAAAAACTTGTCAAAACGTGGTATCAGAAAAAACTTAATGAGATTCTCTGTAAAATGGGACAACAATAGAATTTCTACACTTCATGGTTGACTTTTAATAACAGCCAAAAATTGTACAGATAATTCTCGGACACCCTGTACTATATATAAAACTTGCATGAATTTTAAATGTTTTCATTAATTTTTCTGGTCCTAGGTATGAGTTGTCCTAGGTATGAGTTGTCCTAGGTATGAGTTGTCCTAGGTATGAGTTGTCCTAGGTATGAGTTGTCCTAGGTATGAGTTGTCCTAGGTATGAGTTGTCCTAGGTATGAGTTGTCCTAGGTATGAGTTGTCCTAGGTATGAGTTGTCCTAGGTATGAGTTGTCCTAGGTATGAGTTGTCCTAGGTATGAGTTGTCCTAGGTATGAGTTTGTCCTAGGTATGAGTTGTCCTAGGTATGAGTTGTCCTAGGTATGAGTTGTCCTAGGTATGAGTTGTCCTAGGTATGAGTTGTCCTAGGTATGAGTTGTCCTAGGTATGAGTTGTCCTAGGTATGAGTTGTCCTAGGTATGAGTTGTCCTAGGTATGAGTTGTCCTAGGTATGAGTTGTCCTAGGTATGAGTTGTCCTAGGTATGAGTTGTCCTAGGTATGAGTTGTCCTAGGTATGAGTTGTCCTAGGTATGAGTTGTCCTAGGTATGAGTTGTCCTAGGTATGAGTTGTCCTAGGTATGAGTTGTCCTAGGTATGAGTTGTCCTAGGTATGAGTTGTCCTAGGTATGAGTTGTCCTAGGTATGAGTTGTCCTAGGTATGAGTTGTCCTAGGTATGAGTTGTCCTAGGTATGAGTTGTCCTAGGTATGAGTTGTCCTAGGTATGAGTTTCCTAGGTATGAGTTGTCCTAGGTATGAGTTGTCCTAGGTATGAGTTGTCCTAGGTATGAGTTGTCCTAGGTATGAGTTGTCCTAGTATGAGTTGTCCTAGGTATGAGTTGTCCTAGGTATGAGTTGTCCTAGGTATGAGTTGTCCTAGGTATGAGTTGTCCTAGGTATGAGTTGTCCTAGGTATGAGTTGTCCTAGGTATGAGTTGTCCTAGGTATGAGTTGTCCTAGGTATGAGTTGTCCTAGGTATGAGTTGTCCTAGGTATGAGTTGTCCTAGGTATGAGTGTCCTAGAAGCCCCTAATATACAGGGTGGGAGAAAAGTCTTTTAAGGATATTATACATACAACTATTTAGTTAACAACATTATACAGATAAGTGTTCAAATGATGAAACAAATCAAACAAAAGTCTAAGAATTTATTCATACAAATATTTTTTAAATTGTAATTTAATCTTCAAAGAGTTCTCCATCCGCTATGATACATTTGTGAATTCTCTTTGTAAAACTTTTTCATTGTTCTTCTGAACATATCGAGTGGGATCCTTTTCAGTTGTCCATCTATTCTGCAGCCAAGGGCATTTGTTACGCTAATAAGCTCAAACCAGAAATCACATGGAGTTAAATCAGGTGATCTGACTGGCCACTCAATAGGACCTCGCCGCCAAGCCTCTTCCCTCAAGGTTCGTATCCAGAACCTCACGTGCATCTGCAGAGTACTGTGGTGGCGCTCCATCATGATGATAAAGCTACTAATTTTTTAAAATCCATATAGCTAAAAGAAATTATTACCCTAATTTAACGTAACTTAATCTAACCTTAGTGACATCGAACTGAGAAGGTTGTGATAAGTGTTTCGGACGCATTTGCGAGGAGGAAAGGTGTTTTTTTTAATTCATTAAATAGTGAGGTACTCGCTAATCTAGCCTAACCTCACCGACGACTGAACTTTAACTTAACCTAGTCAGAATAACAACTTTTTTCCGACAATAAAAATGTTTTCTAGATTTTTATATATTTTTTTTAATCTTCCGAAGTACCAAAAGTGGTACCCCACAAAAATTATCCTACTTCATCTGTGAATTATCACACACTTGATCTCACTTATGTCCAGTTGCACACACACACACACACACACACACACACGAAGCAAGATTCTTGACTCTATTTTGGGGCTAAACCGTTAATGTGAATTAGTTAATGGGGCGTCAAAGTACATCGGATTATCATATAAATGCAGAGACTTCCTTCCTCCATCATTTATGAAAGGTTTCAACGTTGTATAAAAGCTGATTAAGATGGTTTCTCTTTAGATCCGCTTATCTTTACAAATACCTGATCTAGGTTCGTTCATTTTGAGTGATCATAGTACTGACTATTGGTGGAAGAGAGTACCAAAATTTTGGAGTTGGACGAGTACAATTACGATCACGAGTACAGTATTTTTGAGTGGTCGAATACGAGTACAAGTATACCTTTCTAGTGCTTGACTACGAGCGCGATCACGGGTTTTTTAGTGTTCGAGTACGAGTACGAGTACGCGTGTAAGAGTGTGTGTTTCAAACTTTAACTGGTGCTTGGCTGCTTGCATGAGCAAAGCTTATTAGCCATATGAACGCATTGCAATGAAAAGGTACAAAATTGACATGAAATGAACAAAATGTATTTACTGTTACATACATATCGCAGTATACTGTAAAAAAATGTTTACCTATCTATTCAGTAATAAAACACAAGATATGTTCTTCACTAAGATTTTTCGCTACAAAAGATGCAACTTAGTTTATTAATAATATTATAAATATAAAGTATTGCATAAAAAATAGTAAATAAATCTGAAAATATAGACCACATTCAAATTAAAGTTGTAAACTGTTGCTTTCATGGTATACACTGGGAGTCAAGGACAGATCCTCATATTTGAAATTAGTTTGAGTGCAAGTACGATTACAGCGATTTCAGATTATATCGAGTGCGAGTATGAGTATGATTCCAGCAATTTAAGACTCCACTTCTAGCTACTGACTTACCACTTGCATATAAATCAGTCACATTAAGTGGATACTGAAGAAAACTTTCATAAGTTACTGTACACGCGATCTCATGGCAAAATAAAACTTTTATACATACAAATTTGTGCCGGTTAGTCACTCGGCTAATCTGGTAGTAGATGAACTAGTTTTGTTACCAGTACACTTGGTCACGGACCTGCTGGAATAGAATCATAATAGGATGATTGGGTTTTAATAACCAAATTTTTCTTCTCATTTTCGTACTTCGACAAGTAAATTTTACTTCTGAAAGAATGCGATTTCGTTATAAATTCTACTAAAAATTGGTTCTACTCGAGATTTTTTAAAGCAAAATCTTTTATTTTCGAGTAGTAAAAGCAACATATTAAAACGTTATTAGTAAATAGTGACGTTTCTAACACGTCTATACTCTGAACGTCATTCGTTTTCGAACAAAAAAAAATCACAGAAAGAAGGTATGATAATATGAAGGAATACATACGGCGTTCATGAAAAAATGTAATTAATTAAGGATGATAAATTAAAAAAATTATAAAATAATACAGAAACATCAATTAATCAGTATAGATATTATATAAAAATAATAATGGAATTTCTAGAGAAACATTAGGTAAGTGGAATAATATTATAAAGATCTAACAAATTTAATAGAAAAATAAATGAACATTATGCAATTGTGCCTCTGTGTTAACACCCTGCCTCGATAAACTCATTCGTCTATGTCTTTCATCTGGTACTTTTCCTTCCTACTGGAATTTCGCTTTCATTCAGCCTGTCCAAAAGAAGGGTGACCGCTCTTAACCCTCCAACTATCGTCCAATTGCTTTGATTTCTTAGTCTTTCTAAAGTTTTTGAATTTATCCTAAAAAGGAAGGTTCTTAAACACCTCTCTTCTCACAATCTTCTTTCAGATCGTCAGTATGGGTTCTGCAAGGGACGCTCTACTGGCGATCGTGTTACACATCTCTCTGACTCTTGGTCATCCTCCTTTCGGAATTCGGTGAAACCTTTGCTATTGCGCTAGAAATATAGAAGCTTTAGATAGAGTGTGGAATAAATCTTTAATTTCGAACTGCCTTCCTTTGGTTTCTATCCTTCTGCCTGTGCCTTAATCTCTAATTTCCTTTCTGGCCGATCTATAGCTGCTATTGTAGACGGTCACTGTTCTTTTCCTAAAGCTATTAATAGTGGTGTTTCTGAGGGTTCTGTCCTGTCACCTACTCTTTTCCTCTTATTTATCAATGATTCGCGTACGACGTCTATGGTCCACCTGTCCTCTGATCTTTCTACAATCTATGATTGGGGCAGAGAAAACATTGTGGCTTTCAGTGTTTCAAAAACTCAGTTTCTTCCTTTGTCAACTCGTTACAGTCTTCCACATTACTATCCCCTTACCTTCAACAATACACAACTTATTTTTCTTCTTTAAAATTTTGATGTTTCCTTTGCTTGTGATCTTTTCTGGAAATATCACATATACGCTCTTTCTAAAACAGCTTCTAAGAGGTTAGGTCTGCTGTACCGTCTCCGCAGTTTCTTCATCCCTACTCAGTTGCTGTCTCTGTACAGGGGTCTTGTTCGCTCCTGTATGGAATATGCTTCTCATGTGTGAGGTGGCTCAACCCACGCAGCCCCCCCCCCCTCTCTCTTTCTTCGCCCCAATGTTGCGAACACTGCTCTTCTGAAATCTCTAACTGCATACCTCCTCTTTTAACCCTTTCACTATCGGCATAGCTTTGAATCGAATTATATGAATTCGAATTATAATACATATCCCCCCATTTTCAACCCCCCCCCAACAAGGTAGAAAGAGAGAGATATACACCCTTGGTTTATAAACTACACCCGGAGTTCAGAAAAGCTTAGGAGTTGGTTTATTTACCACACCCAGATCTGAGCCCAAATTGGACATGTAGTTTATATGCCACACCCGGAGCGAAAGGGTTAAAGAGAGCAAGCAGCACCCGACTTTGGACACATTCTCCTTCCTTTTCTGTCCAACTATCTAATGCTAGGTTTAATTGGTATTTTTAATCTTTCATCTACTCAACCGGTCAACTCTGTAACTGTAACAGTCTTTCCCAATTCAGCAAACCAGCATGATCTTATTAGGCCTAACGTACAGGAAACCAAAACACGAAATAGATTTTATATGATTTTATTCAATTAAACTTTTAAAACGGAGTGATTAAAGGTGGGTTGAATTAAAATAAATGTGACATTGAAAGAGAGAGAGGTTAAGTCTGTCTAAGCCAACTGTAATTAACGGAATTTACATTAAAAAGCACTATGGAACGCAATGCGTTTTACGATCACAAATCTCAGCGAAAATCTGTTTTAACCCCTTAACGATAGAATATTTTTTCAGTGTTACGTTATATAAACGTATATTTCAAACGTTACCAATTCTTAACCGTCGTCCATAAAGGGTTAAAATGAGGGCGCTGGTTTGCCAACCGTAATTTTAAGACTGACTACTCTCTTGGCGCACCAACTGGGATGGATCTCTCTCTCTCTCTCTCTCTCTCGTTATATCAGGAGGCAATTTCAGTTTCGGAACAAGGAGATTGTGCTCTCACTGTACAATTCCCTTGTTCGGCCGTACCTGGAGTATGCTGTGCAGTTCTGGTCGCCCACCCTCAGGAAAGATATTGAGAGGTGGAGCGAGTGCAGGCGAGGGCCACAAAGTTAATCCCTTCTGTTAGGCATATGGGCTACAATCGACGGTTACGCGCCCTGAACTTGTTTTCGCTTGAAACTCGGAGGCTGCGCGGGTCAACTGATCGAGGTTTTCAAGCTCTTACGAGGGTTCAACGATGTCGATTTAGAAGTATGTTTAGTTTAAATGATAACCCAACTCGCAACAATGGTTGGAAGTTGGATTTGAAACGGTTTAGGACTAGTGTGTGTGCGAATTACGTTACGTATAAGATCTGTGACACATGGAACAGGTTACCTTCGGAAGTTGTGAACAGTTCCTCTGTGGATCAGTTCAAGAAAAGGTTAGACGAAATCTTGCACACTATTTGAGTGTGTAAAGACATTTAGGACCTCAGTCTGCGGAAATTTCTTTTCCTGTAAAATAGTTGATATCTGGAACCAACTTCCCTCAGAGGATGTTTCCAGTCAAAGTGTAAATCTGTTTAAAAATAGGCTAGACAAAGTACAGAACACACTCATAGTTTAAGATTAAAACCTCAGAAAACTCTGCAGGAGTTCGCTTGCTCGGTGTCTCTGTGAGCAGCTAAATATAGAGCTATTTATATATTCTCCACTTTCCTGTAAAATTTCCTTGGCTACTTTTCCAGGGTCAAGGTATTTTCTTCAACCTTTTTCCGTACCTGCCTCTGGCAGGGAGGGAGCGGAGGGTGGGGAGAGAGCCTTCTACTTTTCTATCCAGTTTTCTACTACTGCTAGCATAGTTGAAAGACAAAATTTTCCCTGGCACCCGTTGCCATTGGTACCTCCTCGGTATGGGCCGCAAGGCCTTTTGAGGTACTTCTTTTCCTTGTAACTCCTTGTAACTCTCTCTCTCTCTCTCTCCAGTTAATATAAAACAAATTTCTAAGTACAAATGAGGTCAAATTGCATTAATTAACAATCACATTAATTCCATTTATTACACTCATTCCATCAGTTTTTTAAAACAAATTTTCATTCAGGAAATTTACTTTTTAACACTTAAATAAAAAGTCAGAGAATAACAACAGAAAAGTGAATATTACAGTAAAACTTCCTACACAACACTTTATACCAGTGCATCATGATATTTTGGAATCATTTATGAGAATATAATATCTGCAGACATCTGTCTCAACATTTTAAATAAAAAAAAAATTCCCTCAAACTATTACAATAAAATCGGGGCTAAATTTTCTTTTAAGCTTCATTACAATAATTTTGACTCACTTTTTATTCTAATTTTTCATCAAACACTACTTTACATTCGAATATATATATATATATATTATATATATATATATATATATATACAGGCGTCCCAAAAAAATGTACACACACTTTAACAGCTGATAGCTCAATTGATGTTTCTTTCTTTCCAAGTTAAACCCATTAGAATTAATAATGGCAGTCAGACTAAGCTTTGAACAAAGGAAATTTATTCTAAAATGCTACTGGAAGTGTGAAAACGCAGTTGAAGTGCAAAGACAGTTTAGGAGGGAGTTTCAAACAGATCCACCAACGCGACTTAACATCACTCGAATTAGAGAAGTTTGAAGCCGATGGAACTGTTCAGAATGTCCACAAGAAGCGTTCCGGAAGACCTCGGACATCGACAAGCCCCACAAAGCAAGAAGAGTACTGGAAACGTATCACCAAAGTCCAAGAAAATCTGTGCGGCAAGCGAGTCGTGAGGTAGGAATTTCAGAATCGTCTGTCCAACGCATTTTGAAGCGCTGTCAATGGAAAAGTTACATTCCAAGATTAGTCCATGCTATTAATGAAGATGATCCGGACCGAAGAGTGGAGTATTGCGAGTGGTACTTGGCACGATGTGGATGTGGATGTGGATTTGGATTGGACGAAGGGGTTTCGTAGAATACCCTCCGCGTTCACCAGACCTCACACCACTAGACTTTTTTTATGGGGATACTTAAAAGACAAAGTCTACGCTATAAAACCTGCAACAGTCGCTGAATTGAGAGCAGCCATTGAACGAGAATGCACACAAATACCAAACGAAATGTTTCGTGATGTTTGCGATTCCATTGCTTCGCGTTATCAGCAGTGCCTGGACCAGAACGGATGTCAGTTTGAAAACAGGCGTTGACAAAACAATTAAATAATGTCTGTAGATTCTATTACATTTTGAAAATGAAATGTATTTTAATAAACACTGCCTTTATAAGTATTTAAAGTGTGTATACATTTGTTTGGGACGCCCTATATATATACCTCGGTGGTGTAGTGGTTAGCGTCGCTGACTACGAATCCATCGGCTCCGGGTTCGAGACCCGACGGCAGCCGGCGCGCAGCAAAACCCAGCTGTTCATCCTTCCACGCAATAAAGAAAGTGGTTGGTAGATAAATGGGTACCCTAGGTGGCCTAGTCGTTAAGACGCTGGGCTGCTGGTGGGGCGTGGTTCGGATTCCACGTTAAACTGTAGGTCTAAGGTGGAGTGAAAAGCTTGACCTTCGTCAGAATGAACAATTCGGGCGGAAGCTAACCAAAGGTAGGTAGGTAGGTGTGTGTGTGTGTGTGTGTGTGTGTGTGTGTGTGTGTGTGTGTAAATTATTTCACGAAAGTAACACGTGAATAATATTTATGATGAAAATAACCACGAAGGAAAAAGGAAACGCAGAATGGTGCTCAAGCGTTCTCGTCTAATGACATCCTCAGGAACACTGAAATAAATAAAAAGTTCGACTATATATAGGTCACAAAAAATAAAAAATTAAAATAAAATAGAAAAATAAAAATTGTAGGAGGAGCATACAAATTTAGGAAGAAAAAACTACCAGAGTTTTATCACTTTGCCCCTCTTGTCTAAATCCCTTGTGATTGAATTCAAAACAACATGATCAAGCGAAAAAAGACCCTGGCTAATGTTGAAATTATTTGTAAGTTGAATAATGGCAGACAAGGGTATTTCTATTAACAATGTTGCTTGAGTGAAACAAAATTGAAGCATTATTCCAATCAATACAATGGGATAACTCTGACAAATGGACGAAAAGGGCACTGATGCTGTTTTACACGTGTGCAAATCCTTTCCCGTCTGTTCAATGTAAAAGGAATCACATTGTTTACAACCAATTTCATAGATGATGCTTCAGCACCATTCTGCGTTTCCTTTTTCCTTCGTGGTTATTTTCATCATATATATAGGGTGAACCAAATGTAGGTGGACAGTAAATGATAACGTTTATTTTGAGAATACATATTTAATTTTTTTGTATACTATAATACAAAATATAATTTAAATAAATTTAGTTATAATATTTAATATAATATAACACAAACACCATAGTTATAATGAACACCATAGTTATAATATAATATAACACAAACCGTATTGAACCTACTGTCCACCTACTTTGGTTCACCGTATATATATATATATATATATATATATATATATATATATATATATATATGCACTAAAATCACAAAATAACACGTGACCTTATTAATAAGCAAACAACCACAAGGAAAAGGAAACCAAAGTCCGAGCGCTTTCGTGATATATTCACATTATCAAGGAGGAACAGAAATAGACGGAGATTACAAAGTACATGAGTTAAATAGACAAGCAAAAATTCACAATTGGCACCTCAAATTAAAGGCCTTAAAGCCCTCTAAGATTTTTTCAATTGATAACAATCTGTAGGCAGCTAAATTACTGAATATAAAAAATATATACTGTATAGATGAAATTAGACAAAAAGAAAACCAATACAGAGAACAAAAATTATTATAATGGTTATTAACACTAATATTTAATTAAAACAGGCAATTAATTGGCAAGAATTTAATGAAAAACAAATAGATAACGTAGATAACAAATAGAAAACATAATATGTAGGCTGCTTAATTACTATACAGATGAAATTAGACAAAACACCAGTACAGAAAACCAAAAAAATTATTATAATGGTTATTAACACTAATATTTAATTGAAGTAGGAAAAATTAAGAGCCCCGAAATTAATGAAAACAAAGGGAAAGTTGCCATCGTCTTACAGATTATTACAAAATTTCCACAAACAATCTGGAAATTTTTTTTTCCCAACAGCAACCCACTTCAAAAATCCAATAAACCACCCAGCAACAAAAGATTATACACGAAAGAAATATTACAATTAAAATAGACACATAAGAATGTTAACAGTTCTTACAATAATATTTATTTATTTAACCAGGGCAAACCATTAAGAGGCAAAAAATGCAGTTAAGAAAACAGTAGGCCCATCGCCCATCTGTATAGTAATTAAGCAGCCTACAGATTATGTTTTCTATTTGTTATCTACGTTATCTATTTGTTTTTCATTAAATTCTTGCCAATTAATTGCCTGTTTTAATTAAATATTAGTGTTAATAACCATTATAATAATTTTTGTTCTCTGTATTGGTTTTCTTTTTGTCTAATTTCATCTATACAGTATATATTTTTTATATTCAGTAATTTAGCTGCCTACAGATTACGTTATCAATTGAAAAAATCTTTAGAGGGCTTTAAGGCCTTTAATTTGAGGTGCCAATTGTGAATTTTTTGCTTGTCTATTTAACTCATATACTTTGTAATCTCCGTCTATTTTCTGTTCCTCCTTGATAATGTGAATATATCACGAAAGCGCTCGGACTTTGTGTTTCCTTTTCCTTGTGGTCGTTTGCTTATATATATATATATAATATATATATATATATATTAGACTGGTCCAACCTATAAGGGTGAATTTTCAAATCTATTATTTTTGATATGGTACCACTGGATATTGTGAAGAATGGTTAAAGAATCAACAATACCAATTTTAATGCAAATCGGATAATATTTAGAGGTGCCGCACGGATGTCAAACATTTCATTTTATTCTCCAATCGGATTATTTATATTAATATTTTTTACCCCTGAGGTAGCTGTTATCGCTGCGTTTTTTTTAATGTGGTATCCCCTATAGGCCTAATCTACAGTCCTCTAATTTTGTCTCTATTCCATTTATATCCTTTATGTAAGTCCCTCTTTTATTGTAGATTTTTTTACGTTTGGAAAACGCTTACGGTGCTGCTCTACAATTTGTAGAAGATATTGTTGTTCTTCACTTTTCGTAAGATGGCCACTGAAGTTCTTAATTAAAGCAACACCTCTCAGCGTTGTCATTTACAACATTCATATTTTTACATAATTGCTAGCAGCTTTGTAGTCATCAGTAGCGTTCCAATCAGCAGGATCTCTGTCCAAAAAGTCCATTGGCAATGTTAATTTTGTGAAGAAGTTGCGAGTTGTTGAACTGACGAAGCTAGCTAGTGTTTTGTCTTGTAGGTTAGGATCATTCACATTCAAATTTATCCGTTTAGGAGGATTTTGAGAGCCATTCACATCCAGCGCCTTCACCATTTCTCGCTTGACTTCCGTGACGTTTCTTCATCAAAAAAGAAAGTCCGATGAGCTCTTCATTCAAATACCAGATTGCGAGAGCGCGCTTTAGATGCAGCTACAGATATTTCTTTATCATCGTAGGATTGAAGTTTCTTGAGAAGAGATAGGTCATTAGCTGGCGCAGAGGAAGCATGGGTGCTAAAAACCATTCATTTACGTAGCATCGAACAGCATATAATGCAAAACGTTTGCATCCCTTCTAG